>JACCGJ010006802.1:0-44451 GCA_013407085.1 Atriophallophorus winterbourni | reverse complement strand
GACGCTTCCAGTGGAGGTGATGTAAAACCTCTCAGGCGAAACAGTAACCCGATTGAATAGATGAACGATTTGAAGAAACCGGTCGTGGGGTGTTTTGTGACGGAAAAGCATGCAAATGTATATTTTGTTATGATGTAAATGAATTTAATTGTTTGAAACACAAACGATTTAAATCTTTCGAAAGTCATATCTCATCAACGGAAATGATAATTTCCCTATATTAAAAACGATTTTGAATCGATGACAGTCTCTCGACTTGAAATGCGCAGAAACCAGTCAATCATTTTGAAGGCGTGACGTTAATTAAGTGTACTATGCAGCTTTGCTGTAGGATGTTTTGAGGCAAAAAATGAGCAACAAACCAAAAATTAATGAAGTTAACTGAAAAATAAAGATTTACTACCCTTTGCTCGAAGTTTGGTCGGAGAAATATAGTTATGCGATATTTCTATCAATTATGACTACAAAATATTTATTGTAAAGTTAATAAAATGAGGTCAATCTAATTTTATGAAATCAATGCTAGTTTAAGCTTGTACGCCGCTGTCATACTAGAATGGCGCGACGAATCTCTGCAGTCGTATGCGACAACGATTCGAGAAGACCGTATGGGTGTGCTGTTCACAGCCTTCCCCCACTGCCGTTTTCGCGATGTTTGCACGTTTAAGACAGGGACAGTAAGATCAAGATCCACACACGCATTGAAATAGGGAATAAATGGTAATCAAGATGGAAATGCATACAAATACGGAAATCTGGTTCACGCCAATGGGTCGAACCAATCTGCATGTGACGGTGTATGTTATTGAAACGTTTGTCGTGCCAACCATATAGAATTGTGGTTTATAAGTTCAACACTTATTTATTATAGTTCGCTGTTTAAAGGCTATTCAAAAAGCAACCATTAAATCTGGATAATTCAAAAATCGAGTTAGCTATTTTAATTCCAGAATTGCGGAAAAATCTTACCCTTTTCAATTTGGGTTGCTTGGCAAAAAGTTTAAATACTAGCGAGTCGTAGAATGTGGGACTCATTGTACAAATATTTTGCAATTCCGGATTTTTGAATATTGCATCAAATTCATCCCAAATTTTCGCGCAATCAATGCTGAAATATATAGCGAAATAAATTATTATGATTAAAAATGTTAACGTCCATCAGACTAGTTTAGTAAATGGCATCACAATTTATATTATCAATCAAACTAACAAAATATATGTAAAGAACACCACTGTGTCTATAAAAAATAAATTTCATTTTCAATCTTTCGGTTGATTCAAATGGAGTTTCTGCTGAGGATTTCTGTGTAATTATTATTTTAGGACGTTGAGATACAAAACATTATACAAGATATTCCGTTGTTATATAGAATTCACACCAACTAGTCAAACCTCAGTAATTTCTTGTTTTTGGAAACAACATTTATTGACCAAAGACAGATTTGTGAAAGTTTGCTTCCGTAGTTTGAATGACGGATTCAACTGATAAAATTCACGATATGGAAGTAGGTTTTCTAATGAATTTGGCCACTTACTCTGTCACATTGTTATCCAGTGACCACTGAACACATCGACCTTGAAGGAGAAATTGTAAATTGGAACTCTCAACGGTACATATGACCGCTAAACTCAAAAAAACCAAGAACATATGCATCATTTAGCTTGCGCACAAGTTTGTTTGCACGATTTATATCCAGCTGCGTAGTATCAACAGATACATGTGACACACGTTTAATTTATCTCTAGACTGTTTCACATGAAGGAATGATTAATTAACTACAGCATTCAAAACAAGTGTTATCGTCAACAAATTTGTCGTCATTCCTCGCAGTCATTAATCGATATTAGCAACGTAATCTATGGAGAAGACAGAATTCGTTTTTCAGCATTCTGACGAAACGCTACCAATAACCTCAACAAAATACCGAGTTATAGCGAAGAAACCGGATAAAATAACGAACGAATTAATAACGATATCATCTGAAAACAGTTAATCCGAAGGATTCGATTTCATATCATCACGATCAAGTGTTGTGCGAGAACATACAGTTCTCCATAAAATAAAAGACCACAAGCTATAATAAATCGAAGTAGTTCATTAGGTGCTTCGAAAATGTTTCTTTCAGTAGCTAACTGCTGGCGATGCGCGAAGGAAACGCTGTAACAAAAATTGGTTCAGAATATGTGTTTAGAATTGAGAGATATAATTGGACACTTTTCTCCCAGTTGTCGGTGTGTATGTATGGATTCATATCACAGCAGCATGGTGATTCCATAGTTCATTGCATTTTAAATTAATAAAGAATCCGTTTTGGGAGAAACAATCTCTCCCACAGCGCTCCCAGTGAGAGAAGTTACTCGGGCGAACGATGTCAATTGCACACTGACGGCGTGATATACCATCAGCATCTGATACGAATATCTGCTCTTCCACAGCTTGCAGTAGAAACAGTGCCTTCAATGTGAACGTTCAAAGGCAAAATCTTCCCAACCCATAGTGTTAATGCCAAGTAATGCCATATCACTTATGCAGACATCTATATACCGCAAGTGGGATCTGGCCATTGCTCAGCATGCTGATTTTCACTCAGATTACAGTAGATCATTTGGAGAACGATCATTTTCCTTTTTGTACGAATGACTTAACCAGGGTAGACCTCGTAGGGTGAACATGATCTGTAGACCAGCTCTAGAAAGAATTTCGGAGTTATTTTGTTTGTTCATATGCGATATGTTTTAGATACGGAGGATGCATATTGAACGGAAGTCATTTAACTTCCGTCTATGACTTGCGTGGATTTCGCTACCCTATTTATTACTCACAGGCTGCATACATGAATATTTATCTTCTCGGTCAATTTGCCGTTGCCTTAGACACGGTGGTTCCAAAGTGATAAGAAAGCAGCCACATTGATGGAGGCAAACAGCCAGAAACCTGCAGTAGATTGTAATTTCGGGGGATGTGAGTACACACCACTTTGGTCACCCACAAGCGCCTCGAATGCTTAGCCAGGAATCACTTGGTGATTCTGTGTTTGAACATTGTGGTTCGTCGTTCGAACCCTATGCAACAGTAGCAAAACTTTGTTCACCACTTATCCACTGTTTCAAGGCTCATTGAAGCTCATTTAACTGTCTCCACCTGATGACGATAAACAGCCAGAAACCGGGAGTGGAGTGTAATTTCGGGGATTTGAGCAACACATCACTTTGTATTGGGGTAGTGATTTTAACATGCACCACACGGACATGCCCGTTATGTGCGTCTGTATCTCTGTAACGACAAAATTTGGAATATTTTGATTGGTTGAATATCACATATTCCTCTGCTCGGCATTATTAATAGTTGTGAATATCTGGACAAATAGTATTTGATTAACCATATGTCTACATGTTCTTATATAATTATTATTTCTCCTGTGTAATCACGATGTATTTTGATGAAGTGTGTCATTGCACTTGTTCTTAAATTAAGTTTCCAAGAGGGTAGTTCATCATCGTTATAATTTATTTATCGGGTATCCTGAAGGTACTCACAACAACACACTCCCGCGCTCCTATAGTGTCAGCAATGTTAAGTCAATGTTTTAAGTCGCGCTGTTGATTAGCAAACCCCATGTTATTGGCAGCCTCTGGAAGACCTAGACAGATAAGACTGCATTCGTCAATCTTCTCACGAACATTAAGTTGTCCATTTATTTCCTACCAGATTATGTCGGCGTAATTTCGAGGTCTGCATTCGGGAAATTCAAGTAGCAAGCAAGTAATTGAAAGAACTGTTTTCATATCATTCCCGCTAATTAGAATTATTTTCAGTAAACATAGTTAACCTAAATGTGGTGAGCTTGGGTGGAGAATCAAACGTGTAAATGCTGTAGGTCTGACGGTTTCCAAAGCAATCATCGTTTAGCGGTTGGTCGTGTCTCTGTTTATTCACAAAAACTGTCTCCCTGGATCCTTATATTTGGTACAGATAAAACTGAGATTTTTGCAGTCTTCGAAGCTGTAACATTTGGTTTTGAATCTATGGGCTTCATCCAAAAATCTACGTGATCATACTGTTTGATCTTTGTAAACTTTTGTGTCAAGGTAGTTTCGATCAGATATGTCGTCTTTATGGGGAGAGATCTCTACAAGTATCTGCCGCCGATCAATAATAGTTTAGCGTTCCCGATGAATGACATAGGGAAAGTACATAATACTATTATTGTAAAATCTACATATTATATTATATATTTAGCACATACTTTTCCCATTTTGTGCTCCAGGCTCACCTTGCGATCGTCAAAGTTTCTTTGCTGAACACTTGTTAAAGCTGGTCAATCCTCCTATGGTTCCGTTCTTCAATGTTTACAGATGCAGCATTGATTTCATCATATAGAATAAATATCGCTTTCAGTTCAATGATTGTCACATTTTGCGTAACTCGTGAGTGAGAAGTGGTGAGTGACGCGCGACAGATTTGTCCTTACTAATCACCATTTTCTCTCAGAGAACACATTTCTCTCAAACAGCAGGTCGTGGGTTGTGCGTGTGTGACGGAAAAGCATGTAGATGAGCATTTTAGTCCATGGTCATGGAGTTTACACCATCTGCATGTATATGGGCACATGTGATTGAACATGTTGGTCGCGCCAAGTTTATCGAACAGTGGCCTACAAGCGCAAATTGTTTTCCATTGTTCCACTAATTTAAGCTCATGCGGATACTAATCGTACTGTCCCTACCGGATAAGTGCAAATGGCACAAATCCAGTCGTATGGGTGGTGCGTGGTGAAATGCATTCAAATGAGCATTTTGAGAGAATCGTTTTATTTTAAAGGAGTCATCAAAAGTACAAACAAAACGGTGATAAATTGATGGGGCCTTGATTAGTGTGGCATTGTGTGGACATAGCTTGACGTGATCCGATTTAGCCCCGAGTTGTGAGTCTCCCGTTAAGAATACTTATGTAAAATTGATTACACTTTGTGTATTACACAAATAATTTCCCGAAAGTAGTAAACAATGATCGATAAATCTAGAAACAGAACCGTAAATGCGAATCAATAAACGAACGAACAGCATAAAGTCCACTGGTGCTGCATGCAAAGATGGACACGTCGCAGGTGGATAATTCTTGTATGAGTAAATCCGTCGTGGCACATTTTCAGATAAACATCCAAATTCACAACAACCGGATGACCAGGGGTTGAACCCGATCTATATGTGCGTGGGCACATATGCTTCATATTTGCTTCAACGAGCGTGTTTGTTTATTCTTAGTTGCATGCGTGTTAAGATTTTTAACTTGAATGGATGCTTTTGCGTTGTTGTCCTCCATCAGTAGATGTCGCCCATGGATTTACATCACAATCGCATGATTCTATTCATATTCTACAGCTTTTAGAATGAGTATAAAGTCCGATTCGATAGGCAGTACTTATTCTACCGACATCAGTCGCACACCAGTGGCGTGAAGTAAGTTCAGCAGTCAAGATCTGTATCTGCTCTTCGCACGCTTTCAGACAACGCTTTACACAAGGCCTCCAAAATGAGCGGTCAAGATCAAGTTCTTCGCAGGTCAATGCCAAGAGCTTTCATATCTTACACACCACTACCGGTTTCCGGCTGTTTGCCGTCGTCAGGTGGAGACAGTAAGATCAGGTTCAGTGAGCCTTGAAACGGTGGATTAAAGGTAAACAGGGTTATACTTGTATGCAAACTGTTATATATGGTTCGTACAACGAACCACGATGTTCAGACACAGAATCACAAAGTGATTCTTGGTCAAGCACACGAGGCGCTTATGGATGACCAAAGTAATATGTTGCTCACATCCCCATCCCTTACACACCACTACCGGATTCTGGCTGTTGCCTTCGTCGGGTGGACACAGTAAGATCAGGTTCAGTGAGCATGAAACAGTGATAAAAGTAAAACAAGGTTTATATTGGTATGCCAACTGTTATATAGGGTTCGTACCAGAACCCGATGTTCAGACAGAAGCGCAAAGTGATTCTGTTTCAAGCACTCGAGCGCTTAGTTTTACATTTAATATACTGTTCCAAGGCCTCATTGAACTGATCTTATGTCTCCACCTCCGACGGAAAACAAGCCATCAACCCCGGTGGTAGTGGTGTGTAAAGGATGGGGATGTGAGCAACAGATTACTTTGGTACTCATAAGCGCCTAGTGGTGCTTGACCAAGAATCACTTTTGCGATTCTGTCTGAACATCGTGGTTCGTTGTACGAAGCCTATATAACAGTTGGCATACAAGTATAACCTTGTTTAGCTTTCATATCTCTTTCAAAAACGTCTTTGTTCCGCAAGTGCGGTTTGTTTAATGATCGACTTTCTGATCGCAACTCACCATGGAATAGATCTAGCAGAATACGAACATTTTTCATTCTGTAGACGCGGCCAAGCTTTGTCGACGAGCTTTGGAAATCAATTTATAATTAGTCACTTGTTGATCCACGATATGTTTAAGTTATGCCGGATGGTTCATAGATGGAAAGCATTCAGCTTCCGTTTGTGGCTTGCATGAGTTGTCCAGGATTCGCTGCAATACCTTTAAATAATTATTAAGCACGCGCATAATGTCATTTATGTCTTTATAGTCAATTTGCGATTATCCCACAAACGAGAGATCAATCGGAACAAAATGACAGCTGCTTAGCCAATCCGATTCTCAATCTCCGTGTCTGGCGATAGGTTATCCGCAATTGCTGAACTGTGTGAGCAGTTCTAAAAGGCGTTGTCCATTTTCATTGAATTTACCTACTCCAAACCTATAGATACCGTTCCGCCAAGAGTCGCTATCTGCATCAACTCTGGCATTGAAATTACCCAATACCAACAAGCTTTGTATATTAATGTGATCCTTATTTAAAATTGTAATTCGACTCCACGGCACGTCTACACGTCAAGTGAAGCATGACCGACTTATTCAATATTTAATAATATAACGTGAAGTCTATACTTTAAAAACGTATTCATTTTCAACATGAGAGCAACTTTGTTGTGGAAGTTTTGTGCGGGATTGAAAAAGGTAAAACTCACGCTTCATTTTGTCTATCGATTCTGTCAAAGAATAATTATTAGTGACAAGTCAATCAAAATCAGTTAAAAATATTAATAATACACCGGCAGTGAGCAGAGCCGAATATATGTTGCAAGAGAAAAAACTATCAAATTTGTCTCCCAATTTAATGTTTTCAATACATCCCCCGAATTTACACACCGCAAACGGTTTCTAGTTGTTTGAATTCATCAGGTAGATACAATAATAATGATGGCTTCAATAAGGCTTCTAACAGTAGCTTCAAGCCATAACTATGTTTATAGAATTCATTTGGAACTGAAAATTACAATATTATCACAACATTACTAAGGCTCACTGAACCTGATCTTACCGTCTCCACCTGATGACGGCAAACAGCCAGAAACCGGTAGTGGTGTATAAGTGCGGGAGATGTGAGCAACACATCACTAGGTCATCCATAAGCGCCTTGAGCGCTTGACCACGAATTACTATGTGATTCTGTGTTTGAACACGGTGGTTCGTTGTACGAACCCTATGTAACAGTAGCATTCAAGTATAGCCATGTTTACAATATTATTACTTACAGTTTACTTTGAAGTTTCAACCTACAATAAAATAAATACTGATGAATATAGTCGCAAATAAAACGTAAAATCTCATCGGTCTACTGAACTCACACATTGGATCTGGTCAACTTTCTGTATGAAAATAAATTTCGATTGAGAATCAAATATCTAATTCTGATTGTGTTCTTTTCAGGCAACATATTATAACATTTTAATTAAATAATATACAATATGGTGACTGATACTATAAACGGTTCGTTAAAACCAGAATTATCGAATAATGATCGCGTATCTAGTAGCAATGTTTGAATTGATAAAAGTCAAACAATGTTGATAAAAATGATCATAATTAACTTTCGAATAACAGCTTTACAAATAATTACGTTAATATATAGTTGCGCCATCTAATGTGGAAATTCAAACAATGCGGTTGTAAGAATTAACAAAGCAGAAATGCATTAATCACATGAGCCGCAGAGCGTAATCCAGCGATATATGAAGCGACACGTTCGTTGAAATGGTCATGCTTGCTAAATAGAAACCGCAGTGGTTATACAGCTATTAACTATGTAAAATTGAAATAAGGTTGGGATGAAGTTTTGATAAAATTTGTATTTGAAAATGAATGAGATTTCCATCAGGAAAGATTCACCAACACTTGTTCGTGTTAATCAATTTGGTGAGCCGTCTTCGAGCAGTCGGTGGTCTCTTGAGCACCATTAAACAGATTGTAGCTATCAAGGCATTAAAACCAATGTTTTCCTGATCCTACTATCCCTACTTGATGAGTGCAAACAGCACGAAACTGGTCGTCGCCCTATTGTGTGATGGAAGTACATGCCAATGAGCGAATTTAATTCACGTTTAAGATTTTTGCTTGAGAAAACTTACGTTAATCCGGAACCAACTGCTGCAAGTGTGAAAATCAAGTTTGTGAAAAACAGTCATCAACACAAATTAAAGTTACGTGGAAAAGCTTGGCAAATATTATGATTTACTATCAAATATATCAGATTAGTAATTACAAAACTTACGGATTGCAATAATGCAGGCGAAAATGAGCATACGATTCATTTTTTGTTATTTGGAAAATGAACGTTTCGCGTTACACTGAACATCGGGTGATTCCTGTGTTTTTATAGTGTTATTTTGTTTTTGTTTTTGTTATGCAGCAAAAAGTTTCGAAAAAGCAAGAAAAACAAATATTTCAGTGATACATCTGATTCAGAGTCACATCACCGGAGATTCATACAGAACTTTCAGAGAATTGTCTACCAGTTCATCTAATGAATCAGTTGTTAGCAAAACATATAATATTCTATTTTCGTTCTAACAGTAGGTACTTAGTGGATATTTATCAAGAAAAACTTTCGTCATCAAATGTTTATTCTATGCGATTCCAAATATTATCATCTATTCAAATCAACCTGATATCTAACGAGTTTAGAAAATCCCATGTTACTGCAATCTTTAATAGCCCTACAGCTTTAGGAAACTCTCTAATCATCGGATTGCTCAGTAATATATATTTGTCTAAAAGCCAATAATCTTCATCATATACACAATATTAGAACATTATATTTTCCGATGTAATTAATGCTTTAATGTACGGCAGTGAACCATGGACCACTCACGCAATGCACGAACGGAAGCTGAATGATTTTCATCTACGAAGCATCCTTCGTATCTGGGACATATCGTGGATGGACAGAGTGACTAACGTTGGAATGCTTTCAAAGCGCCGCTTGCGGTGGCTTGGTCATGTCTACCGAATGGAAAATGGTCGGTACAAAGACGTTTGCAGAAGAGATATGAAAGCTCTTGGCATTGACCCAGCGAGTTGAGAAGAACTTGCTCTTGATCGCACACATTGGAAACATTGTGTAAAGCATCGTCTGCAAGCTGAGGAGGAGCAGATACAGCTTTTCGCTGCTGAACGCAGATAACGCTGCCGGCGTGCAAGTGATGCACTAAAACTGAGTTCTGACTATCGTTGCCATCGCTGCGGGAGAGATTGTTTATCCCGAATTGGAATGTTTAATCATTCAAAAGGCTGTAGGACATGAACATTCATGAAAATTGTGATGTACATGCATGGTCAAAATCGACCGAAGAATGCCAACAACAACAAAAATATTTCCAGATGGGTAACCTAAACTTGTGTCACGACAGCTCGATCCGTAGAAGAATTATGAGGTATTTCTTCTAACATCAATGAGTCAACCAAATTAGGGTAACGTCGATCTTGGACTTCCAAGTCGATTTTGGCGCGGCGAAATCTAGCCTGATGAGGCTTCCATTTTGCACAAACCAGTGAATAATTAGTGTCTCAGTCTGCGATTTGATATGATCTGGTAAAGAGTAAGCATCTTATATTAGTGACCCTAACAGGAATAAGATCACTAATGCAAATGATTAGACCGAGGATGTGTCCTGGGGAATTAATGCTGTGAAATTGTTCGGAACAAATGAGATAGTGACACAAATACTGAACTGTGTCCATAGTTCCCAAACGTTGTTGTAAATTATAGTTTATTCTACTTACTCCGAACTTCTTTATAAATTTTGCACTCAAATCGTGATCTGCAACAAAAATATGGCATTGAAATCACCGAATATCACAACATAGTTTTTCATTCGCACGTTCTCGAGGACTGTTGTAATGAGTTGATAATAAACGTCTTTCTCAGCAGGTTTTCACAGACACTAATGATGCTTTCGAGATGTAGAGTTCGAATCCGTTGCTGCCGCTGCACGATTACACCTTATAGGCACCAGGCAATAACAAATGTCACTTTTGGAGCGGAGCGAAGTGCGAAGCGAAATTTCGAAGTGCCCTAAACTGCCCTTCGCAATGGCAAATAGTATCAAAGCGAATATCGAAGTGCACTTCGCAATGGCGAGGCGAAGCGAATATTCGCTCCGCTTCGCAACTTCGCTTCGCTTTAAATCCCAAAGCGAAGTATTCGTTATTGTCTGATAGGCACTCGAAGATTATTAGAGCCGCTTTCAGTTCATTGTTTATAACAAATGATTTTCTTACACTGATGTTGGAAACGTCGTCAAGTAATCCAGGATGCATGGATCCAGGTTCCCGGTTTTAGAGCAGATCTGTCGTATATCCATATTCCATGTTCCATATATATGTCTAGAAGCCAATGATCTTCATCAGAGATAAGAATATGACAAATTACATGTGAACTTGAGAAACCTGAACTAAGCTTTGTTATAGTGATTTGGTTCACGACAACTCGATCCGTATAAGACAAGGTTATATAGTGATTGAAAGATTGGTTTCTGCCTTGTGTTGATTTAATTGAGAATCCAGGACCCCTTCGAGCCGAAAAATGTCAGGCAAAAAACTTAAGAATGAGCAATTTAGAATGAGTCGACCAACTCCAAATATTGTCTTAGCCCACAGATGGAGCACATTACCATCGTGTCCCTGATGCTTTTGCTGTGTCTGTTTTGAAGAAATGGGCATACGGATCCTGATCAGCTAAGATATTCCCCTTTACCACGAGCTTGTCGTACGCATGTGGTTGGCTCTGCAATGCAAATAATTTTCGGCGTCCAACCTAGTCAGGCACCTCTTTAAATTTGGTCACAGTCATATGAACCACAGTCCCAATCCGACCATACGAATATCACATTTCCGCCAAAACTGTCGTTGTTGCTTTTATGCAATACGTGTATGCATATTGTGGAAAAGTTTACATCCAGAAATTGCTATCTCACCTAATGAAATTCTCTTCGAAGAAACGCTACAATTTTACATTGAATAATACTGCGTTGACTCCACTCACATAAAACCTTTATTGTTCCCGATTGGCAGACAATAAGAATGAAAAAAATTATCCAAACATTCATTTCCTACCTACATTTCTCCACTCCATTTCAAACTTGGTCTTAGTTTCACTGCTCTTTTAACCTCATGACTGTTGACACGAAATAATATTTTGATTAAATTTTATATGAACATTCATTTGTATTACAGATCATTTTTCTTTTATCCTTAAAATTGAACCCATTCAAATTGCAGGTAAAAATGCGACGTAAAATAATCCATCAGTCATCATACAACTCCAGCCATCTCGAAAGGACGTTGTTGTTCACCCCTGGACTTGGTTCCAGCCCTGCATGACTGATGCTGAGCTTTTGATTCTGAAAATGTCACTACTTCGTCGCGATCGTGATGGAAGATCCGGTGGTGGAGTTGCAGTCTACTATCACGAACGTTTAGCGCAGTGTAACGTCATCGATCATCCTGACCTCAGCCTTCCTGATACGATGTGGTGTTCAGTAAAACTAGTCAATGGAGATGAATGTACGATCGGCATCATTTACCGCTCGCCATCATCCGAAAGCTCATACAATGATAAGGTCATCGAATCATTGCAACACATCACAAGATGCCAGACTATGCAATTGCTAATCATTGGCGATTTTAATCTCCCGCATCTGTTTTCGAGAGGTGAGCACTCCCTGCATTCGTTTGAACATAAATTCAAGTAGGTTATAGAATTTGCTTCACTACACAATCCCGTTAACCAGCCAACTCGCTGGCGGGGTCTTGACCAACCTTCAACCCTTGACCTTGTCTTAACGCCTGAGGCAACCGCAGTCGAGGGTATACAATACCTGGCACCACTGGGAAAGAGTGATCATGTTGTGCTTTTGTTTGATTATGTATGTAGTGCGGAACGATTGTGTGAACAGACAAAAGTCATAAGGAAAATACAATTTGAATCCTTAAATATCAGTCTCCGGGATGCATACACTCATGAGTTTGATTCAATGGATCCTGGCTCATATTACAATTCGTTTCTAAATTATATCAATTCGAAGATTTACGAAAACTCGATTTTTGTACCACACAAATGCAGCTACAACAACCAGTTTGTTATTCGGAGTAGAACGAAGAATTGGTTAGCTGTTAAGCGAGAGTCTTGGGTAACTCATAAGAAGTTTGGTACGGAAGAAACTTGGAAACGATTCTGTAAGATACGGAATCAAGTCACTACTCTTGTAAGAGAAGATCGCATGCAATTCCAATGGAACTTGCTTAAAAGAATGGAAAATAATCCTAAGCTTCTCTACAAGATAGTAAATGAACGATAAAAGATCAAACCAGGTGTATTCTCTGTACTAACACCTCATGGATTGACCCACACTGCCCAAGATACCGCCGACGCTTTAGCAACGTTTTACTCATTTGTCTTCAATCCCAAGCGTTGTATACCATATCAACTTTCATCAAGTTCAACACATTTCGAATTATTAAGTGAAATGACTATCAACGAATACATGGTTGGGCGGGAACTTTGTCGACTAAACGAAAAGAAGTCCCCTGGCGCAGATAAAATTACCCCCGCCGTACTTCGCAGGTGTCGCGTTGCTTTGACTGCTCCTCTCACTCGCATATTCAATCTCAGCTTAAATGAAGGAAAAATACCACGGCAATGGAAAGCCGGGATGATAACTCCTATTTATAAAGGCGGTAGCCGTTCAGACACAGCAAACTATAGACCGGTAACGTTACTTCCGGTGATCTCCAAATTAATGGAAAGCATTGTGACTGCGCGCATAAGAGAACATTTTGAAAACCAAAATATTTTGACCGCAGCACAACACGGTTTTCGAAGAGGTCGTTGCTGTTTATCTAACCTTCTTACAACGTTCGAGGATTGGACCAAGACACTCGACGAAGGTGATGCTGTACATGCTTGCTACATCAATATTTCCAAAGCTTTCGACAGAGTCAACCATGACATCTTAATTAAAAAGCTCGAATCCTATGGAATAACGGGAATATTGCTGAATTGGATAAGGGACTATCTTACTGATTGACACGTCCAAGTTCGCGTTGGCAGCACGTAGTTCTCGGATTTGTTATGACTTTTTGTGTGCTTCCTTAACAAAATTACTTCTATAAAAAGTAGTGCGTTATCAACTTCTTGCGAATTTCTGTTAAAAAAAACAGCATTTTTCACAAAGGTCATGCAGTATATGCAATGATTATCTAGTTTGTTTTCTTATCGTTTTTGTTTTTCATTATATCTGCAACAATGAAACAATGAATGTGAAATCCGCTACCAAAAAATGTTATTTTCGTATTTTAATCAAGTTTCGACATTTATGGCTGAAAAGCATTTTGACAGTAATCTCCAACAATATTTTGATATTTTTACCATCCGATCCGATGAACATTTTTGTGGGTCTTGTAAAGCATAGCTTTTTACCCGCAGATCATATTTCAATGAATCTTTGAATAAACTATGTAATATCACGGTGTCTAGTTATAAATACAAAATTATAGACGTCTATATGATTTGAGTTGGTCCTCATGACTCAGTGAATGCAAACATATCCCTAAACATGGGTCGGCTAGCGTATAATCTTTTGGGTAGAGAAATTAAGACTGGATGGTTTGAATGGTGGTTATTCAATGTGTCGAGACAAATCTTATGTAGCGAGAGGATGAGGATACGCTGTAGGTTGATAAACAACATGCCTATAAACAGTGACATCAAACTGTCAATATGTTGGGAGAGTGTGATCCTGTTTTTCGTGGTTACACTGAATATACGTCAGTTAAAATTTATAAATATGATCAACTTATGAAATAATCTTTCGAAGCTATCGTAGTTACAATGGTACAGAAATCGGAAATGGAAGCTAGCGAACATTTTCAAGATTCAAGATTCAAGATTCAAGATTGAACATCTGGGCACTTATCGCCACACTCAGGTCATCGGTCTAATATTAACCGTGTTAGCGCCCAGCGTTGCACGTACACACATAGTCTCTCGGTTCATTTATGAGGTCAGCATGTCATACGCTATACGCGTTCACCCACGATTCTCTTAGCACATGAGAAGTCAAAGTCGTTTTCTACGCAAAAGTAACAAAATGCAAACCTTACATTTTGGTGCTCACATCCGCATCACTTACACATATAGTCAAAATAAACAACCACAACACTGATCCTCGAACACGTCTGTCCCGAGTGTCACTTCGATGTGATTCGACACTTGATTTCGTGCCAGCAGGTACACTTCAAACCCCGCGCCACGCATTACTCGTTTGACCGATTGAGACGAATTGCATATCGTTCGATTGCGACTGACATTGTCTATCATCTCATATTTTGCATATCTTTCGAAATCTCGGGATTAACACTCATCGTCAATGCACTTAGCACTTCCACAATGTTGCTGTCATTTTACTGCTCAGCCGGTTTATTGGTGTTTGTGAGATCTTAGATGTTGGAACACGTCTTTCGCCCATATCTGATTTGGTCTGAAATACATGACGAATAATACAGAAATATATTCCAAGTGGGTTTTTCGTTCACGGGACACATTTTTTTGTGGCGGATTGGCCGAACGATTATGCAGTTTTCGTGTGGTTTTCCGATAGTATTGTTTTAACAAAAAGAACTGATTTATTGTTCTGAGTAGACACTGCTCCTATCGAACAAAAGGCAAGCCAAATCGTTAATTGCCCGGAGATTGGACACCACAATTGGTCAATCAAAATCAGTTTGGATATTGCTTAATGTTTACAATCATAATTGACATATTGTCGATCAACATTCTCGAAGCATCGATTTTATATGTTATAAAAGTAGTGTTCACTCTGATGTAATTGATCGCGCAATTGTGTAAATAAATCGTTATTCGACGATCGAGTGGCTTGTCGATAATCTACGTTGGCGATTTGAAAGAACTTGCTCTTGAAAGGCTTTTTGTAGAGCGTCGTCTGCTGACCTATATTTTATTATCTAGTCCATCCTATACTCTCCGGTGAGCTTCAGAGGCCGTTAAGATTTTTGTTCCTCTGCGATGCAGCTTTACGAAATGGCAATAGCGCTATGAGTAATCGTGGCCATGAGGTAATCAGATGTCGTGTTGTAGGACGCAGGAATTTATTCGTGATTATTGTACACACTCCACCAACCGTTGAATTGAAATTTTCAACTTTGAACATTCAACATTTTAACACATAAACGTTTTGGCTTCTAAACAGATTTTTAGCACCTGAGTGTGATAATCACAAAATGAGTGTAATGAGAATCCGCATTAAATATTTTTAAATGCGTATGTTCACACGAAGAATGATTTACATGTTTACACGCGTTAATATTTCGAAATATCCAATTGTTGTATTGCAGAAATAAAACGGTCGTTAATTCTGGGTGAATTAACATTGTATGCCATTTTTGACAGCGGGTTTGGCAAAGGTTTCACTTCTGACAAAGAAGCTTCGTCAGCCCGAGGGAAAATGGTCAGCACACGGAACATGACTAAGTAGAATTCCACCCATCACCACCGTTATCGCCTTAACGCTGAGCAGACTGAAGCTAGTAAGTAAAGTTTGCCACGCAAAAAGGCATGATCAGGACCATATTTCGATTTGCTTAACCTGGGGTGTATTCACATCCATCTGATACATGCGAAGACAGCTAAGCTCGGTTAACTGTTTGACTCACATCTGTAAACGTGCACCACTAATGAGGTTAATTTTAAACATTGTTTTGAAAAAGATTCCAATTAACTCTCTAGTTTACTTTGAATATTAGCTACTTATGTTCGCATCATCGATGATCGCCAGATTGCGGAGATCTCTGTCCAATCCATCATAGTGGCCACAAGTAAACCTGCCTTATAAACCTCGAGAGGTGGGACATTAAGTTGCTCACTATACGGTTAATACCGCGTCTTAGCACTTCCATATTGTCTAAGTCAACCCCGTCACCTGTATCTCATACAATCTCTCCCAAGCCTGAAACTCGGATTGATATTCCCGCGCATATCAAGGTCGC
Source organism: Atriophallophorus winterbourni (assembly GCA_013407085.1). Classification (NCBI taxonomy): domain Eukaryota; kingdom Metazoa; phylum Platyhelminthes; class Trematoda; order Plagiorchiida; family Microphallidae; genus Atriophallophorus; species Atriophallophorus winterbourni. Next base: position 28,029 of record JACCGJ010006802.1, on the reverse strand, counting down.
CTTTGTTCGTGCTTCTGATTTTCTTTCCATTATGTGTTCACGAACGGTTCTACATGAAACAATCACGTGTGCTTATCGCGAGTATGTGGCCGAAAGAAGGCGCGCGCGCACACACAGTCTAACTAAACTAACCAATCCAATTGTTGTTGAGTATCAAAATATCGATCGGTACGTGGGTGTATGTGCTCACCCGAACATAGATGAAGAAGAAGAAAATGGCTTTATTCGCTTAGACGAATTTTCAGCAATACATTAATTTCTCCACAAAATAAAAATATGATAAAATGTATACAGTGCAGCACAATGAAATGATACTTGGGATAATAAAGTGTCCAGTTACCATAGGCTAGACAAATGTGAGGGGAATTAGAAGAATAAAAATTGAAAAATAACTGGAACATCTCAGCGTCATTTAAAAAATTGTCAAGCGCTTCTTTAACTCCTTAACAGCTTTCGACTGATGAATCATGTATCGAGCCAAGTATGGAACAAAAGAGTTTCTAAATTTATTAGTTCTCGAATAAGGAATAATATAGGAACTTCGGGTGGAGGAAAAAGATTCACGATAAGCAAGGCTTTTGTTCAGTGGATGTGAACAATCAGAAGAAACCATCACATCTAATCCCAGTCTTGGATTGAAAAACCAAATTTGTAAGCAGATGATTTTCTTATAAAGTGTGATGCGTATTTTGTGAATGTAATGAATTTGCGATCGTTTTTGCTTCGTAAACAATGCTCAATGCGCAGCGGATTTCAGTACCTGTTGGTTGAAAAAGTCGAAGAGATGGGACAAAAATACGAATTAATCCGGGTTCCTAATTTGATGAAATTGAAAAAGCATCGTGAATGTTCGGAATTATTTTTCACATTTTTTTACTCACGTGGCAATTATTCTTCGAGACGATTCCTGTGTGTGTGAGGATGACCCATATGCAATTTGAGAAAATGTTTCATTATATTAACTAGTTCATATATGCTGAAAAAAGCTGTACTAGCCATACATGGGAACAGAATTTGAATATTTAGGATATCATTTTTCATTATGACAAATTGTGTAGGTGCGTAGTGCACTCGCGATGGGTGTTATTCACGAGCTCTCGAATTATGTGCAGAACTCTAGCCTCCGACACAACACAACAGCATGAAGTGCAGAATAGTCAAACGACGACAAATGCGAATTTGTAATATTGTATTGGGTTCCGGCGGATTCCAGTTGAACATTTATTGTGACAACATCGTAAGTATGACATGATGGACTACATCAGCCACAATTGAAGTGTACGCATTCGTTGATTTCGGCCCAACGAGCTCAGCGTGTGAAGGGCTTGAATTGTACCGGTTGACAGGAAATCGATTGACACAATGAGATCGAATTAACAACCGGTTCCTGCATGCGTGAGGATGGATTTTTTATTTGTCAATATAATGTATGCGTGTGTTTACGTTTACTTGCACGTCACTTGTAAAAAGTGTTCCTACAACGAACCCCGATGTTAAACTGCAGAATCACACATTCTTTCCTTACCAAACATTCATGTGCTTATAAACGACCAGCCTCTTCATTTGCACACCAGAACCGGTCTCATTATTTATGGACATTAAGATAAGTCTCAGTGAAATTTCACACAGTGGTAAAGTGATAAAAAAGGTTGCTTTAATGCCACTGTTGAAAAGTAACTCTCTATAAATGATTCCTGGCAAGGCACGCAGTGCGCTTATACACGACCATATATCGTGGTGTTCGCATCCCCATCCTTTACAAAGCACAACCGGTTTTTGGCAGTATTTTCGTCATTCGTTGAGAAGAGTGAGCCTTAAATTAGGGATAAATTGAACTACAATATATATTCTAATCACAAATTTAATAGCAAATATGGACAGATACTCAGTTATCATTTATTCACCATGTAAATGTAATTCGGCTAAATAAAATATTCCATTTTTGGTCTTTTATATGTTGGGTTCAATACATTCATGGATATTTGCTCGGGAGTATCGACCACATTTATAATACGTTATAGTTAAAATCTGGCATTTTTAGAACACATCCGAACTTGAATCTTGAATCTTGAAGTTACATTAACCATTTAATTTCGCATTTGCTAATTCAACATCAATGGAATTGGTTGATACACGAGAACTCACAATCTCTGCAATGCATGATCTCTGAAAGCCGAAAAATTGGTTAATTGCATTTTCAACAATGCGCAATTTTTAATTTAGATTGTATAAACTCACAGCGATTTATCCGCATGTTCGCTATTGTCAAGAAATAAAATTTTCGTTTTAATGTGTTGCACAAATAAAATAAATATAAGAATTTTATATGCTTACTATCTCAAGATTTCACTGGGCTTCGAGCTGAAATTTGAAAATATTTTGATTACTTTTTCAGACTAGGCAACGAAAATATACCTCACATACTTTCGTTTTTTAAACCCAAGCGAGCAATTATTCAACGTAATGAGTTTATCACTCGTCGACTTGATAATAAGGGAAATGTTTCAAACATGTTGAGAAAGCAAGCTTTGTAATTTATCACGAAACTAACATTTTCATTTTATCTGTTAACATATTTCGTTATCATCTCGCCACTGGAACAGAAGCTTCGTAAAAGCAAATTTGTAGTTAAAGTTAAGGCATCTCATTGAAATAAATTAAGTTTGCCGATTCTCAGTTACTCATGGCATTCATCCGCAATATTGGTCAAATTATTTGAGAGGATGAATAGACGAGATATCTTTCCATTAAAGCACACGCAGATCACGCCGCCGGCGTGCAACTAATACAATACACCCGAGTTCTGACTATCGTTGCCAGCGCTGAGGGAGAGATCGTTCCTCCTGAATCGGACTGTTTGGTCATTCCAAAAGCTGTAGAACATGAACATTCATGCGATGGTGATGTACATCCATGGTCGACATGTACCAAAGGAGGCCAACAACAACAATGAAGCACACGAATTTACGCAGCGACCATTATCTTTTACATCCATGTGTGTTCAAACTGTTCATTTAGTCTCAACAGATTAACGTATTTATTAAATCTCTGTGAACTCCATAAATACCGCTGCAAAATTCGACTTCAGTATCAATTTTCATTTATAAGTTATGTCCATCTCATATCACATTATCAACATCAGCGGTGAAATATTTTTCCTGAATTAGTGCTTGACCTTTACTGGACAAGCCAAAACGCTTCATAACATTCATGATGAAACGTTGACCGATCATTCTGAATACTACTATTCCGTAAACGGTGAAGGATATTGTATACGGATTCGTTCCATTTTACCTATGGTATTTGAGTTTGTTCAGGATCTACTAGTCGGCTTCCGATTTTCGAAGAGCAAAATCCTCTGAATAGTTTATAGTTATTTTTCGGTAAACCGGTTTACATACTAGCAGAACTTAGAGGAAACAATCATGTTTGAAGCACATCGTTTTAAAGATTAAAATATAACAATTACCATTATAAATGTGTTACAAAGTTGCGTTTAATGAAAAGAAGTGCTTTAGCGATTCTTGAGATATTCATGAGATATTTTCTAAATAAGAAGTGAGGTCCAGCTTTCTGGGAAAAATCGTGTAAGTTGCACAAAGCAATACTCACATAACATCTTGGCCGCTGAGGGTAGGAAAAATTTTAATCATTTTCAAAGAATTCAATATTCATCGCCAAAATGATTTAGTATACTACCCATGCCATGCTTATGGTGAGTTGCAATTAGGAAGTCGACCGTTGGGCAGACCGCGCTTGCGGTACAAAGACGTTTGCAAAAGAGATATGAAAGCTCTTGGCATTGACCCCTCGAGCTGGGAGGAACTTGCTCTTGACCGCTCACTTTAGAGGCATCGTGTAAAGCGTGGTCCACAATCTGGGGAGGAGCAGATACAGCTCTTGGCTGCTGAACGCAGATCACGCCGCCGGCGTGCAACTGATGCAATACAACCGAGTTCTATCTATCGTAGCCAGCGCTGTGGGAGAGATTGTTCTTTCTGAATCGGGTTGTTTAGTCATTTAGAAAGCTGTAGAACATGAACATTCATGCGATTGTGATGTACATCCATGGTCGACATCGACCGAAAAAGGCCAACAACACTACGCTTGATTGATTGAAGTTTCGAGTAAACTATCTCGTTAGTTCTGAACGCGTAGCATATTCACCTATTGATGTAAGAACCCGGGGATAAATACTGTGATCGATTATGTTTAAACAAAGTTATTCAATTTTGTAACGGATGATTAGCAAAACTCTACATGTTCAATTTTGTATTACCATTTAGGTCGCACAGTTAATTAATTTATCTTATGCTGGAAAATAATAATGGTATAGAAGTAACTGCTCTGCGCAAATTCAATGACCGTGTGTACAATTGGAATTATTGTATTTCACATATGTCTACGTATTTAACCCAGAATGTGCATACTTAACTGAATACGGCATCCGTTTGTGCAAATACTCCACAAGAGTCTCGAATTTGAAAATGAACTTTTCATCATGTAAACGAAAAATTAGAAATAGACTGTCGGGACTTACGCTTCCGTTAACAAGTGTTCACTGTGAATGCGATTTACAAAGAAATATGAAAATGAATTCAAATGATGGAGTTAGTCACCGGAACGTAAACGAGACTCACATGTGTTCTTGAGCGTATTTCCTAAAACAAAAAACAGTTTGGATTAACATGAATTTCGCGATGTACATTTGATAATTAATATTTTAGAATAGTCAACTCACAATTCTTCATTTAAACGCATGCTAAGGTGAAAAACAAAATTATTGTGTATCGCCGAGGCAGCGATGATAACGTTTCACATTACAAATGTGATGATTATTTATTTTACACTCATATTTTCCTTTTTAGGAAATAGTTTGCTTTGATGTCCTTTCACTTTTAATCCCTTCTCACAACAACTGGAATTTATACCATTTATTGTTTGTCAGTGAAAAATTAACCTAAATGTTTGTATTTAATTCATGGTCTAAATCCAAGAAAACGATTATCGATAAGATCGTTTAATAGATACAGCACCCGTTGGTGTCACTTTTATTAAAATAACATCAGCGATACTACGCGAAATCTGGCAAGCGGGATGTTTGAGCTAAAGATAACCTAAGAACTCAATTCCATCCCATCCAGCTGACGGGATAACCGAGTGAATCGCTATGAGGTTTTATTTGTAGTGCAAACCCCATTTCCCACAATGTTTCGAAAATTTCTTTGTCGTAGTGGAAGCAACGATAGTAGCAATCACACATTATAGATCATTAAGTAATTATTAATATAACTTATATTATCATATTAATTAAAACTCACATTCTGTTAGCTTTACGGTACCTGTAGTCGCAATTTAAATGCTTTGAAATAAATCTATCTAATACTCTGGAAGTCTTATAATCTTGGAGTAGGGAATTTTCAATTAAAATATAAAAGTGTATTGCCAATGGTCATTATATTTCACTTACTCCTTGTTTAAATCGGCATATTTTCTATGAAATTATAAGAAGTTTATAATGTCAATGATGCTTATAAAGTTTAATTTTTTGATGATTTTAAAATTCAGGACGATGTTTCCAATATTTTGTTTTTAATTTTTATTTAATTTTCTATATGTGCTAAAAATTTAATTATTTTGTTTAATATAAATATATGCATGCATAAAGATTGATAATTTGTAGTACATATCATAAGTTTAACTCACGATGGGAGCAAATTCGTACTGCAAATGTGTAAACATTTAAAGCACTATGAATATATTTCGATTTTGAAAATATTTAGAACGATTCAACTTCAACTTATCATTCGGAAATTAATACACAATTTTTTATATTGATATGAATAATTATGAATTAATTTTCCAGGGATATCCAAAGTGAGCTTGAGTATTTTTTAAAAGCATCTTCTTTCGCTTGGTTTAGAATGTTTCGTCTTTGACGGTCGAGCATTGAATCGAGGGAATCGGTTTGACTAGCAATGCATGCTTATGTGGATTTAATTGGATACATATTTGGCTCAAACATTTCCTCATAACTAAATACAGAAATCTATATGAAGCTATGTTTTGGCGACTACTCATCAGTACCAAGTCCTTCGAAATATTCACAAACTATAACACGACGGTCCACATGGGAAGCACTAGACTCGAGTTTTGCTCTTATTTGAGCTCATCATTAGTGTATATCCTGTCTTGTGCCTGACTCAAACCCAGGACCTTCACCATTGTAGTCTCATGCCGTTCGGCCTGAGGTACCATCCACCGTTTGACCGATCGCGATTAAACCTTCATGAATATTTCTCCAGACTGACACATTTGAGTAGCGTCATACGCCCGACCAGTCGAAAAGGAGCCAGCAACATCTGTTGTGGTCGTCTAACTGATCTGATCTCCTTATCAGGTCTTTATATGAAGCTATTTTAAACAGTTAACCTTTTCTCCCATCAAAACTATATCAAAGTATTTATTTGCGATTCTTTGATTTAATAAAGACATAACAAATATAATTGTAAATAGGAGAATTTATAATGAAACTTATAGTTTCATTATAAATTGGTTTTGTATTTTAGAGATCAAATTTTAGTCACATCAATCCAAAACAAATAAAAATCAGTTAATTTAATTATTTCTCTGATTATGCTAGTGAAATATTTTCACATCCATTTTAACTGATGTCACTATTAGGACGGCATTTGTCTAATTGCAGTAAAAAATATACGCGCATTAATTGTTTCCAACGAGTACTGAGAGCAACTTCTGGTCAAGAAATTATTAATAAAACTCACAAGTTTCCAACTTTTTTGATTCTGAAGCATAAATTCATAGTTGAAAAATAATTCCTTTTTAATATTGATATATTTTATAGGCCATAATGAATTACGCGTGTAGAATGAATTTTGTTCAGACCCGCAAGCGCTTCGTTTACAATTGCGAATTCATGGTTATGTTCAATTTATATAAACAGAGTAACCTGCAATATATAGTACTGATTTTATTTTGTAAAACAAATTATGTATCATTTCCTACAATAGTAGAAAATCGAACCCTATTATTGAACTACATAACAATATTTTTCAAGTTTTTCATTTACAAGCCGATGGATGCTAAATTCAATCACAATGTGAGATCATTCATAAACTGATTCTATATATATACAAACTTACGTATCGATATCTTCTTTCAAACTGCCGGGACAATGGACAAATTCAACTTATAAAATTATATTGACAAAAATCTAAGTGACGAAAGTTTTTTCAGCAAAATCGAATTCGGTCAGGCACGTACGATGAATTAAAAAATTATACCCTAGTAAAATACGTGAAACTTGAAACACAATTTTGTAGTTTGGATCATATCATATTATATGTGTTATAATACAAACCTTGATTTTTAAATTATTTGTGTGTCTCAAATATTGCCGTGCGTTAGTTACACACGCAAACGTTTCTTTGACGCCACTGAAGGAAATATTTTAAAACTGGAAATTCATCGTGCAACAGACCAATCAATTTTATCTTCTCGTGTAATTTTATTCCAAGCGCTGCTATCTCCTCAAATGCCAAAATGCCGTAAAGGCTCGATTGAATGTATCATATCATATTTCAAATTGGGATTTGTTATTTTCGTTGGTCTCATTTGGTTGATGTCCGCCATGGAGTTACATCGCTGTCGCATGATTTTCTTCATGCTCCACAACTTTTCGAAAGACTAAACTGTCCTATTTAGGTACCGATATCCTGTGACAGGCCAGACTCGGTCGATCGGCGTCAGTTAATAAAATTGTGACATAATTGTTTGTGAAATATGGACCCTTTATTTCTATGCAACAATATTGATTCTGACATGCCTTCAAATAAAACTTACTAATCTCTTTGAAGTGCAGCCCTAAAAATAAAGTTAAAAATTTAGTCTGTAAGCTGTTAAATAAAATATCTTTCATTCAACGTTTTCCTGACTTTCAGAACATTGCTTTTGAATTGTTCTTCCAAGCTTATTACGATATTTATTAAACGTAATTTGATTCGCAAACACGTGCAGATTTTATTGATTGAATTGAACACACGGTGAATGGTCAAAGTAACAAATGCTGAGCTGCATTCTGAAGATTGTCTAATGAACAGATTAAGTCTATTGTGAAAGCGCCACCTGCGCTCCAACGTTCATGTATACAGAATAGTTGCAATAAATGAAGTCTACGATATGTTGAGTTAAAATCAGAAAGTTAACCTTCGCGCAGACCACATTTTCGGTTCGATGTCGTCTTTATAAGAGTTTTGAAAACGCTCTACATTGACCAGAGTAATGTGTTGCTGACATCCCCATCCCTTACACACCACTACCGGTTTCTGGCTGTTCGCCGTCGTCAGGTGGAGACAGTAAGATCAGGTTCAGTGAGCCTATAAACAGTGAATTATAGGTAAACAAGGTTATACTTGTATGCCAACTGTTGTATAGGGTTCGTACAACGAACCACGATGTTCAGACAGAATCACAAAGTGATTCTTGGTCAAGCACTCGAAGCGCTTATCGATGACCAAAGTAATGTGTTGCTCACATCCCCATCTCTTACACACCACTACCGGTTTCCGGCTGTTTGCCGTCGTCAGGTGGAGACAGTAAGATCAGGTTCAGTGAGCCTTGAAACAGTGGATTCATCTTTGAACTGTTTGGAATGGTACAGTATAAGCTCATTGAGTGATACCATTCCGATTCAATTATCTGAGACGGATATCTGAATATCTACTGCCATATATATTTATACGTTTCGTAGCGGTACTTCATTTAGGTGTAAATATTTATAAAAAATCTCAATAATACTTACAATTCGTTTTTATCATCATAACTATAAACAATCGGAAACAATTGATTTTATATTTTGCATAAAGATGATTGAACTTCGTTTCAACTAAACATATTTGGGTTTATATATTAATTAGTAATTTGCTCGTCCAAACTCACGTTATCATATTCAAATCGTAGCTGTTAAAAATCAAAATAACTATTGTAAACTTCTGTAATCCATGCCACCAACTTTGAAAAGACACTGGTTACATACCGCAAATATAGGTCCATCATACTGTAAATTGAAAAAAGGAACAGCATGAGCAATTTATAATCTGTGAAAAATAAACAAATATATTGGAATATACTTCAAGACAGAAATATTTCTAAACTTTGGAAACATTCTAATGATTTGTTATTCTAGAAATAAATTATTAGATATATGAACTGAGCAAAAAGATAGCCTGTAATCTCGAACCAGTCGTAATCTGAATTCCTAATTAATACTCACTCACCGAGAATTATGTTTCCGTTTACTGAAAATAAATACATCATTTTGTTATTTATTTTAAAATATCTTTCTTCTACATTGTTGTCATTAACCCTGAACTGCTCAATTAAATTTCTAGACTGAATACGCTACACGTCCATCTCTCGCAAACTCTCGATGCACACTAGCGTTATATGCCAGATGACTGCTGTATCTCCGTATCAAACTAGTACTGGACTTGTAATAAACAAGTAAAAACACAAAGGAAACGATTTGAACAGATCAAATGTCCTAATCTTAACCCAGGTTGAGCCTTTCATCCGAGAATCAAAGGCTCGTAAGGAAAGTGTTTGGAGAAAGCTTATCGACCTACGCCGTGCTTCAGGCATGCGACCGACTACTCCGTTGAAGCGAGTTTACCGGGTCGGCAAATGGAGGGGTGGCCCAAACGACGCATTCATCAGATCGCCGCGGCCAATTGTAGTCGAATTCACAAAGCAGTGCAATCGCGACTACTTCCTTTTGAAAGCGAAGAAACTTAACCGCGTTAAGGGCAAATGCATCGGGCAACCTGACACCCCGCCCAATTAGAGTTTGAAAGGCGAAGTTAGCTGTCAATGGTAGCTCACCATACTTGCTCCCGATGCGAAACTTAACACAGGAATATCATACTCCAACATTGTAGAGCGCCACTGTCGTGCTACGTCCTTTAGAGGATAAATCGTGGTTAAGTTATAGTGACACATACCACGGAGATGAAACTGGATGCCAGAAGTTGCCATCCGTTTCTAGAACCAATGCTGTATCTCTTGAATAAATACAGCCTTCAAAAAACGCGAAGCCGCCTCGCGTATTACGCCCGAGGACAAAGAGCTCTTAGGTAGCCCTATCACTGGGAGTCCGGCCCCATATGATAGTGCATGTAGCATTAGAAATAAATGGGCTGAACTCCTCTGTAGAGTTGATGACACCCACTACAAAATTGTAAGTGTCATGGAATCATGGTTGTCTCATGATGAACACATACCAGCTTCAATCGCGAATAGGTTTAGCGCCGTAAGAAGCGATCGACCTCTTGGTAAGCTAGCAGGAGGGGCGTTGTTCCTTATTGATAACGCCATTCTCTTCGAGAAAAGTATTTCTCTTACTACAACGAACGAGCAGGTAATATCTGCCTTGCTCATGCATGGATGCACGTGTATAGTGGTAAGATGCGTCTACCGTAGTCCGAGCACTTGTTTAGAAGAAGATGCTCTTTTGAAAATTAAGCTCTCGTCTCTTTTAGCCGTAGCACCACGTGTTGTAATCTTCGGCGATTTCAATCTACTCGAAATAAACTGAGAGTACCAAACCTCGCAGGCCCCAGGAAACGCGATCGATTTTATGGACTGGCTACACTTCCATGCACTTTAAAAACACGTAAACGAACCAAATAGATTCCGAGACAGTCAGTCTCCGTCTACTCTTGACCTAGTTATTTCAACTTCTGAAAGCGGTATACAAAACTTGGTCTCCGTGCCACCACTAGTAAAGAACGACCATGTAGTTTTAGCCTGCGAGTTATTCCTGTCATTTGGTAAACCCCCATTTAAGGTGTCTCGATGCTTTCATAGGATCGACCCTGCTGCCCTATTACAGGCAGCAGCGCTACTCCCATGGCAAAACATTGACCATGTGGATGGGATGTTTGGGCACATAAAGAAAAACATCCTTCAACTTCAGTATCGATTCACTCCTCTCTTACCCGTTCTTAAAAATGGTGAACCTCAATGGTGGTCAGCCTCTGTCTTCCGTAGCGTACGCCACCCTGACGCAAAATGGAGGCGTTATAAGCTTATTTCCCTAATGTGGGACTTGGGCCCGTTACAAAGAAGCGCGAAATATTGCTGTTTTCAAGATACGTGCAGCAAAGATCTCTTTCAAAAGGAGACTCGCTCAAGAGGCCAATACTCATCCGGAACGATACTACAGCTACGTTCAGTCTAAAGGTTCAACACGAAAATGTGTAGGTATCTTCAGAATGGACGACGGCTCAGCCCTCATTGCCAGCACTGAAAAAGCTTAGTTGTTTTCCTTGCATTTTCAAGGCGTGCAACGCAGAGATTATAACTGGAACGCATCTGCTCCATCACTTCAAAGTGTACTCGCTGATCGTCACCTTTGCACGGACCTTACATTCGAGGTACACAATGTCGAGACTATATTGGCCAGCCTAGCTTACAAAAAGTCGGCAGGGCGTTATGGCATCCACACACGAATGATCAGACTGCTAGCTTCTTATATTAGCTGTGCCGATCACAGAACTCTTCACATCATCCCTCAGTCAGGGTACCTTTCCTTTGGACTGGAGAACAGCCGTTGTAGTGCCTATCCATAAGGGAGGAGCTTCCTCGGCGTTCAAAATTTACCGCCCGGTTAGCCTCACTAGTGTACTATATAAGGTTATGGAAAGATTGATCCGCGATAAACTTTGTGGATATCTAACCGAACACTCTCTTCTAAATGCCTCACAACACGGATTTCTGAAAAAATAGGTCACGTCTGACTAACGAGGTTACTAAGGGGATGGATGATGGCATAGCTGTAGAAGTCTTCTACCTCGACTTTAGTAAGGCTTTCGATTCAGTCAACCATAGGCTCTAGCTTCTCAAACTCTCCGCCATAGGAGTATCACGAAAACTTCTGGGCTGGATTCGAGCATTTCTTAGCAAACGTTCCTCTACTGTCAGGGTAAATGATGCTTATTCAGCAAGTGCGCATATAACGAGTGGGGTTCCCCAGGGCTCAGTTTTGGGGCCGTTGCTGTTCCTCATCTTCATTGATGATCTAGCCAACCAACTGTGCTTTCCCTGTTATATGTTTGCTGACGATGTTAAAATTTTTGGTAGATCGGATAACTTCGATCTGATAAGTAACGTGGAAGCAGTAACAGCATGGGCGTTTAAGTGGGACCTTCCCCTTAACCTAGATAAGAGTCACTTGCTCTCTACTTTGGCAGGCAACATGATTGCCTCTACGCCCTCAGACCACACAGAGTTCCGTAGGGTAAAATCTACTAAGGACCTAGGAATAGTAGTCTCCGCAAACTTTAAGTGGGCAGAACAATGTGCTGCTGCGGCTCAAAGGGCCAGGAGGGAACTCATCCGACTACGTTCAGCCCTCACTTGCAGAAAAGCTGAGGTGCTATTGCCCCTCTACAAGGCAATAGTAAGGCCACATTTAGAATACTGTATCCAGGCTTGGAAGCCGTATTACTGGAAGGATATCGTGCAGCTAGAAAAGGTACAGAACCTTGCCACTCGCATGATCGAGAGGGTTAGCATACACCAACTATGAAAATCGTCTATTAACACTAGGACTTTTCTCACTTAGGAGGAGGCAACTTAGGGGGATCTTATAGAAACCTTTAAGGTTGTCAAAGGATTAAGTTGTCTCGCATTCGATGACTTCTTCCGGTTCTCTCCTTTGGTTGGTACACGAGGGCACAGTCTCAAGCTAAGTAAACAACACACCAGGCTCCAATCCAGAACGCGTTTCTTTAGCATCTGTATAGTGAACGCGTGGAACTCACTTTCCGCAGAACTAATCTTATCAACTTCAGTAATTGCGTTCAAACGTGGGCTGGACGAACAGTGGGAGGTGCTCTTTCCAGAGCATTACCTTTAAGACTAAATTCCTCCATATTTATGGTAAAAAAACCACCAAAAAACACAAAATATCCGGAAAATCATTTTGAAACACAAAAAGCGTTTTTTCCATCTTTTTTTCGTTTTTATTGAAATTAACTGCTGTCCATCGTCTTTTCATTCGATTAGAAATGCAACATGCATTAACTCTCTCACCTTTCGTGGATGAGACCTCTCCCTCTTCCATTTACAGTAGTGGCGGGTGTTTTCAAGCACACCTCCGAAAGAATCTGATAACTCGTTTCGACTTGGTGTACTATCGCCTTGTGATACTGATACTGATACTGATCAATGCACTTTTAATCAGCGTACCGAATTCAGTACTGAGGGCAGTAAAAGGCAAACGTTTACGTAGTATTACAACTTTAAAAATGAAACGTTTAGAAGACGTTCAGCATAATATCCTCGACATCTGTAATCAGTATATAAATAAAATAATCAAGAAATATATTACATTTTCGAGTTTATGTTTTGTCACTCCGAGTGGACAATTTAACGGCATCGCTTGTGATCGATAGCGAATTTTCAAATCATTTTTGAGTGTTACAACTCTATGTTATAACAACTTAGAAGACTATATTTTTAATTACTTAATATAATTTTATATAGGATTTGCTTTAAAATTCCATCGGATTCTGGACAGAAACTTTGTTATCGCGTGTACAGCATTAACAGTTTTATATATCTGAATATAATGACGATGATTTCGTCATAATGACAATGCAACTCATCTTTGGATGCAACTTACAAGGCAGGGTTTTTCGTTCTATATTAAAATGATCGAAATTTGGTTCAATATATTTGAAGAACTCTAAAGCCTATTTCTTGATTACTATGCTGCGTAGAAAAAGGTAAATGCGCAAATTGACAAGCAGACGACCATCTAACGGATTCGAATATGCAGTGAATAATGAATGCACATTTTACTTTCAGGAACATTGCCACTTTTAAATTTTAGCTCAAAAGTCAAACTGACACAAGTGTTGATCAGCAACATAAATGAATTTATTTTCATTTTCAAAAATATACAATTCGATTGTTATATTTTTCTCTCCCGCGTTTAACATGGATATATATATATATATATATATATATATATATATATTGTTGCCATCCATTAAGTATCCTTATGTTGTTGATAAATGTTCGCATGATTCAATTCGTAAAAGTTAAATTCATAAAATCCTCACCAAACTTACAGTTTGTAGACATTGATTTTCCTGGAGTAAATAACCAATGCAAAAATTAAATCAGTTATCTTGTATGTGTACCGTAGAAATGCATTTAAATGAGCATTTTTGTTCGTGATCACGGGTTCAAGCATTAGTTTCATGTGGTTGGACACATGCGATTTAACAGGTTGGTAGTACTGATTTAGTGACACTTATTCGTCAGACACTTCATCGCCGACACTTTATTCCTAGACACTTAATCATCAGACATTCAACACCCATGTCACTTCATTCCCAGTCACTCAATCTTCAGTCACTTCATACCCAGTTTGATAAAATCGGAAGAATGCAGAACAGGTTTAAATGAATTTATTTATCAGGAGAGTCTTGCAATTGATTTTAAGAACGTCAATCGTTCCGTAGTTGAGTATCGCACAATTGCTCGAGAAGTCCTAACGCATATCTCCGCATACGTCTTCTTCTGTTTGATATGAACTCCAGCACTTGCTTGAAGAATTGAGGCCGTATGCTGTGGAAAATCCTTCCGCAAACCGTTAAGAAATGTTTACATGGTGGGATGTTGGCAAGAAAAGAGTGACTATATTGCATGATGCCAGCCTTCTACAGCATTATTCGTTCCGGCAACACCACTATTCGCGTCTTCATACTCATTCCAAGATTCAGGTGGAAATATAGCTGTTGCAACATTTTCTCTTCTACCTCTAATTTGTCGATCTTGAACTAAGGTATGTTCAAAATAAGATAATAGTTAATTCATCCTCTCACGTTGAGGCATAGTTTCTTCTAAAATCTCAAATGTGCCGACTACATCATTCAACATATTCTGCATTCTTCAGAAGTCATCAAACTGGGGATTAAGTGACTGAAGATTGCGTGACTGAGGATGAAGTGACCTTGGTGTTAAATGTCTGGGGATCAAATGTCTGGTGATTAAGTTTCTAGGGAATAAGGGTCTGACGAATAAGTGTCCAGACACCGGTAGTACTAACCATATCCAACACTGTCATACAAGCGCAACTCGTTTTAAATTATTCCACTTTGTCGAGCGCATGCAGATGATAATCATACTTTCATTACCTGCTGTGTGCGAACAGCACGAACCCGGTCGTGGTGTGTGTGTGTGTGATGGCAATGTTAGCAAATGAGCATTTTTAATCAAATCATTCATCAAACGAAGTTTTTTATAACGAAAATATATGTGGTTTGAATATTGTAAATTATACAACGTAATATTCGACGAGTTCGAATAATTCAGCATTTCGCTGATGATTTACAAGCAGCATTCCTTGAAATACTTTCATGAACCTAAATTCATATTTCACATCAGCGAAACATTTGAAGGTGTCAGTTTGCATTATCACGCGAATTCTCAATTTCAAGTTTATACTCAAAAATACGAATAATTTAAACAAAATTGAGAACCACTCACATGTCATCCCATTCATTAATTCTGTTAAAACATGAAATGCGAAACCATTCATTAGCATTACATTCCGGGAAAATCAATCGTCGCAAGCATGCATATTTTCAACCGTTTCTGCAGAATATTGTTATAGCAGGTTGCATAAAATAGAAATGAATAAAGTTGCGAATGACAAGTTGCCCGTTATTAAAATATCTAACCTTCTATAATTTTGAAATAATCATGAAACTTTCCCAAATTAGCTGGTTAAACATCGATGCCTATCAAAATCGTAAAGGCAGAATACCAAGTAGAAAAATGAGTCAACTAAAAAGTGGTTTCGAAGATTATTAACACGTCAATATAACTGGCGTTATGGAGTAACAAGTTATCTTATTTTTGTCAATTAAGTTGAAATAATGTATGATGGATTTTGTTATTTGTTTTCAGAGGGGTATTTGAATATATTTGTGGAAAACTATTCTTGTAATAAATCGGTTAGTGATGGTTTTGGATAACACAAGCTTCGCCAAAGGAAGGGGTCAGTACGAAATAGTAAACTCTGTGGCTAATGCTGTCAGCAAGATGGTTTGGATGGACACCTTCACCGTCAAGCGTTTGGTTTGGCAGCGGCATAAAACCTAATGTGCATGTTGATGGTACAAGCATTTGGGCTGCGGACGCTGTTCACACCTGCACACAAAATAAACAATTACGCGATTAACCCACATGTAAGGAGTGGATCATTTCGCCCCGATCTAAATTGTCTATCTAAGGTAGCTTTTGATTGGTCCACAAACTGCCATTTTGAACCTTACACCCATGGTTTGACGAAGAATTTGTGTCAGAAGTGAAACATGATCAACATGTTCATTATTTAATCATGTAACGTGAAGTCTATGCTTTTATAAGGTACTCATTTTCAACGTGACAGCAACTTTGTTGTGGAACGTTTGTGCGGGATTAAAAACGGTAAAACTCACGCTTCACGTTGTCTATTTATTCTGTCAAAGATCAATTATTATTGATAAGTCAATCAAAATCAGTTAAAAAATAATATATCCCCTGGATTTACACACCGCAACCGGTTTCTGGTTGTTTGAATTTATCAAGTAAAGAAAATAATAATAATAGCTTCAATAAGGCTTCAAACAGTAGCTTCAAGCACTAACTATGTTTCTCGAATTAATTTGGAACGGAAAATTACAATATTATCACAACATTATCAAGGCTCACTGAACCTAATCTTACTTTCTCCACCTAATGAACGCAAACAGCCAGAAACCGGTAAGGGATGGGGATGTGAGCACCACAATACATTGTACAATATTATTACTTACAGTGTAGTTCGAAGATTCATCCTGCAAAAAATAAATATTGATGAATATATTCGCAACTTAAAGTTAAAATCTCATCGGTCGACTCAACTCACACATTGGATCTGGTCAACTTTCTGTATGAAAATAAATTTCGATTGAGAATCAAATATTTAATTCTGATTGTATTCTTTTCAGGCAAGATATTATAACATTTTTATTAATTAATATACAATATGGTGATTGATACTATAAACGGTTCGTTAAAACCAGAATTATCGATTAATGATTGCGTAACTAGTAGCAATGTTTGAATTAATAAAAGTCAAACACTGTTGATAAAAGACCAAAGTATTTTGGTGCTCATATCATTATCCACTTCCGGTTTCTGGCTGTTTGCCGTCATCAGGTGGAGACAGTAGGATCAGGTTTAGTGAGCTTTGATAAAAATTATGATAATCAACTCTCGAATAACAGCTTTCCAAATAAATAGGTTAATATATAGTTGCGCCATCTAATGTGGACATTTAATCAATGCGGTTGTAAGAATTAACAAAACAGAACTGCATTAATCAGATGAACCGCTGAGCGTTCTTTAGTGAAATATAATTTGTTGAACTTGTCATGCTTGTTACATACAAATCGCTATTAACTGTGTAAAATTGAAATTCGGTTGAGATGAAGTTTTGATAAAATTTGTATTTGAAAATGAATGATATTTCCATCAGGAAAGATTCACCAACACTTATTCGTGTTAATCAATTGGTGAACTGACTTCAAGCAGCCGTTGGTCTCCTGAGCAGCTATCGAATACCTAGCTTATAAACGCATCACTAACCCGATTGAAGTTATCCTGGTAATATTACTAATGTTTTCCTGATCCTACTATCCCTACTTGATGAGTGCAAACAGCACCAAACTGGTTGTGGCCCGTTTGTGTGATGGAAGTACATGCCAATGAGCGAATTTAATTCATGTTTAAGATTTTTGCTTGAGAAAACTTACGTTAATCCGGAACCAACTGCTGCAAGTGTGAAAATCAAGATTGTGAAAAACTGTCATCAACACAAATTTAAGTTACGTGGAAAAGCTTGGCAAATATTATGATTTACAATCAAATATATCAGATTAGTAATTACAAAACTTACTGATTGCAATAAGGCAGGCGAAAATGAGCATACGATTCATTTTTTGTTATTTGGAAAATGAACGTTTCGCGTTACACTAAACATCGGATGATTCCTGTGTTTTTATAGTGTTATTTTGCTTTTTTGTTTTTGTTATCTTATATCCAAGTTCATTCCGCGTGCGGTCGCATTTTTCGTTGCTCTGACATTTTTGTCCGTATCTTCGTTGCATCTGCTCGGATTTATACCGTTTAAAGTATTCTGTCTACCACTCAACGACGCCTATCGGATTTCATACTTTTCGATCGCTCAAGTTGAACTATAGCAAAGTTACCAGTTTTGACGCGTACAAAGATTCTCGCAGAACAAGCTACCCTGTGGATTTTGCTATCATTAGAAACATCACATTAAGCTACAGGTTTTGACACCTTGCTCCATATTCTATCTTCTGTAATCACCGAGTTATTGAGGATTATTTGTTCAATGCCGAAACCACGCCAGCAACAACTGGCAGCTCACTCAACTCGCAAAACACCAGTTATCGATCAACTGGCAAGCCCTACGCAGCCCACGAACATGTGCGAACGTGTAACGAGGTCCACCGCCCAAACAAACAAATCGATCGATCTAGCTGTGACCGCGACACGGGATCCGTGTGACCTCTGCATCACATGTCTAACCCCGGTAAGCGTTGATAGCGTTTCAGTTAAATGTACTTTTTGCGGGTTCCGTCAACACGCGTCATGTGACAACAATTTGACTGATGACTGTGTGCGTCTTGTGAACGACGAGAAACATCCATCTGTTTGTTTTGTTTGTATTAACTGTAGACAATCCAATGAAGGCGTTCGCCACAACACTAAAGACACCGTTTGTAGGACAATATCAGCTCTCGATTTAGAGAAATCTAAAGACTTTGAAGACAAAATTGAAAAACTAATGTCTGCTCCAGAGCAAAGTCTACAGCGAGTTGAATTTGCTATAATCGCGAATGATCAAGTTTTTCATGCATCATCGCCCGTAGTGGAAATCAGCGATAAAGCAAACGCCGATAAAACACCACAAAAGTCAACTTTGGTTAGTGGTGCATCTTCGGTGATCCAATGCGACAACAAAGGAGCCATAGATATGATTTCGTTACTAAGTCGCGTAAGACAGCATCTGCTGTGAATGTAAAGAGGAAAACGAATACAGTCAACAGTGAGACACCTCATCGACCAGCACCGGTGCAACCTGCTGGTGGTTTAATGAAGAAGACCCATAGTCTCAGCGTAATTTGCACTAACGTTTCTGAAACAAATGATGCACTGTTCGACGACAGGAAAAAGCACGATTTAGCTGAATGGAGCAAACTCTGTGACATGATGAACCTGGTTCCCATTAAACCCTCGGCTATAGTTCGTTTAAGTCGACACCCGAAATCACCCCATCAGGGTGATCCGAAATTACTAAAGTTGATATTGGAGAGTGAAAACGACCTGGAAAACATACTATTAGACTCATGCTTATTAAGAAGTGTTGCTGGCTCAAAAATCCGTATTTTCGCTTATCTCCCATGGTGAGAACGAAAATCAAAAGCCTCCGATCGGGCATCAGCAAAAGTTTAATAAGTTTAGTACTGCTTGGTGTTCCTGAGTGTGCTGAAAATATAGCACCTAATCAAACAGAAAAACACGATAGACAACAATGGAAGTTTATATCCGAAACTATCGATGTAAACGAAACTGTCGCAATAGATACGTCCAGGATACCCAAGTCCATCCAATACAAAGGGGATGGACCCCGACCGCTTAAAATCACCTTCCTGACTAGCAATATGGCTGATTTAATTCGAGCGCAATGGACTCAAAACAGTCGCAAGCTACCAAGTGGTGTCAGAATGAGTGTTCCGAAAACAAATAAACTAGATCCTGCAGACAATATACCACTCACAAGCCCAAGTCAAGTCATTTCAATTAGCTCTCCAAAAAACGATCTGTGTCCGATTCATGCCGAGTCGGAAAAGTAGAAACGAGTTCAACGCCTCAGCTGTATACTGTGAACCGGATTGAATTTATGCATACTAACCCTCAATCTTTGCCAAACATATCACAACTTGGAACTAAAACTAGTCTTCCACATTTTCCATCATTGTTAACCCATAAAACCATAAAGTGTCTCTATACAAACGCGCAGTGTCTGAGAAGTGTCTGAGAAACAAAATACAAGAGCTTGATACCGTATGTACACAGCACTCACCGGACTTAGTTGCAATTACCGAAACATGGTTTGAACCTCATTTATCAGACAATGAATTGGCACTGAAAGGAATGTCTCTTCTCCGTCAAGACCGTACGGGACACGGCGGTGGCGTAGCACTTTACTACAACCAACAGTTATCCTGCAGAGAAATTGACGATATTGACCTACGTGTACAGGATACTCTGTGGTGCTCAATTAAGCTGACTACTGAAGATGATTGCATTGTTGGCGTGATTTATCGGGCTCCAAGCGCAAGTGACGCGCACAATGTTGAACTACTCCAGAAAATTCGACTTCTGGCTGCCAGATTTCAAACGCCACTCCTGGTTATGGGAGACTTCAACCTTCCAAACTTGATGAAGAAAAACGCTCTCTCGACGAATTCGCTCGACGATGCGTTTCAAGAACTGATCTTCGATATTCCTTTTTATAACCACGTATTTGATAACACTAGATATAGAGATGGTAACATGCCATCCGTCCTGGATCTAATACTAACGAGTGAGGAACATGCCGTCGAAAATCTCGGCTACGAAACTCCATTGAGTTCTAGCGACCACCTGGTCCTCTTATTCGATTATGTTTGTCAAGCTGAGAGAACGAATGACATCAACAAAACAAAACTACAACTGGATATTGGAAGTCTTCACAGTGCTCTTCGAACGATTTCTGACTGGAAACCAGACACCACGGACGTGCATCGTTCTTGGGTAAACTTCAAAGAAAAGCTGTGTGATGAAATAAACCTACATTCCAGATTTGTGCCAAAGACAGCGAAAAAACGATTTACCTTCACGTTGAGAAGCCGCACAAGGAAGTGGATTAAGATACGCAACGATGCATGGAGAAAATATGTCCAGAATCCGATGCCAGATAATTGGGAAACATATCGTCTGTTGAGGAACAAGGTCACCTCTCATATCACCGAGAATAAGCAGTCTCATCAGGCAAGACTACTGACCATGATGGAGCGGAACCCCAAAGTCCTGTACCAGATCGTTAACACTACATCGAAAATTAAGCCAGGAATCTCAGCACTACGCACACCAAATGGTCTAACTACGACTGCGTTCGAGGCTGCCGAAGTTCTTGCAGGTTACTACTGCAAAGTTTTTAGCCCCAAGGAATCAGTGCCTCTTACGCCGCATTCGATCGGCTTTTCCAATGAAATACTAAATGAAATCTCAATAAACAATGAGTGTGTCATGCTCAGACTTCTTAGTTTAAATACCGCAAAGTCACCAGGAGCAGATGGAATCACTCCTTTTATCCTCAAACGATGCGCATCCTCATTGTGTGGTCCACTCAGCACGTTATTCCAAATTTCGCTCGAAAATAGTATCGTTCCCGCGGAATGGAAATCTGGCATCATCACACCAATCTACAAGGGCCGGAGTCGATCTGACGCTGCGAACTATAGACCAGTTACGTTGTTGCCAGTAATTTCTAAAGTGCTGGAGAGTTTAGTAGCGGAAAAGATCACCCATCACCTCGAAAACAATAGACTGCTTGCGACTGAACAGCACGGTTTCAGGAAACATCACTTATGTCTATCTAACCTCTTGCTCACCTTAAACGACTGGACTGAGTGTGTGGACAATGGTTACTCCATCCACGCATGCTTTTTAGACATGTCAAAGGCTTTCGACCGCGTCAATCATAGTATTTTAATCCAGAAACTTGAATTGCACGGGATAACAGGAAAACTTCTTGCTTGGCTAGAAAACTATTTACGCGACAGGAGTGCCCAAGTCAGAGTGGACGGCGCCTTATCGAAATCATTTAAAATTACGAGCGGAGTGCCCCAGGGTTCGGTCCTCGGACCGATTTTGTTTTTGATATACGCAAACGACATTCCCGAGCGTGTTAAATGCAAGATTATGTTATTTGCAGACGATATAAAGCTTTGGAGAAGCAAACGTACCAATGATGACTGTGAAAATTTGCAGAAGGATCTAAACACATTGCACGATTGGTCTTTGAGAAACAAACTACCATTCAACTTCCAAAAGTGCAAGGCGTTAAACATTGGAAAGACTGTTAATTCAAATACACTCCTTGGAATCCCACCAAACTCGTCTGACAACGAAGCTTAAAGGATGTGGGCTTGTTGTGGGACAAGTTCAAGCTGAAGATTCACTGCAGTTGGCAAAGCGGGGCTTACAAAAAAGGCTCAACAAGTATTGGCGTTATTGAGACGAATTTTCGGCAGATTCTCCAATCAGTCGGTGCCCCGTATCATGAACACCTATCTGAGACCAGCGATGGAGTACGCTGTTCAGGCTTGGTCACCCTGGATTCAGAAAGACATCAATCTTCTGCAGCGTATTTACCACCGAACCACAAAGCTTGTACCCGGACTAGCTGCTAAACCATATGAAGAACGTTTGAGGAGTCTCAATCTTTTACGACTTTCGCTGTCGTCGACTAAGAGGTGACCTCATACTGATGTACAATATTATGCACGTCCCTAACCATCCCTTGTCCAAACTTTTCACACGCTCGCCACCCCGTGCCAGTCGGAAACATGAACTTACAGCGCTTATTCCCACTTCAGGACTGAACTGTCGAAGATATTCGTATGCTGTACGTGTAAGTTTCACATGGAACACCCTCCCATCCACTGTTACACACTCAGCCAACCTGGATATTTTTAAAGCTAATTTGGACAAATACTTGAGAGACAACCCCAATTTTGATACGATTTACACTACATGAGTTTCCCTGTTCTTTTTCTTTTTTATTGTATATACCTCATGACTCCATCCTATGGTTATTGTTAAGCTAAATGCTTTTTAGACCATTGCAACTTTGAATCACTTTGAATCACTTTGGACAAGTTCCGAAAAAGCAAGAAAAACAAATATTTCAGTGATACGGGTGACATCTCTGGAGATTCATACAGAACTTTCAGAGAATTGTTCATCAGTTCATCTAATGCTGACTCATTCATGAGAATCAGTTGTTAGCAAAACATATAATATTCCATTTTCTTTCTAACAGTAGGTACTTAGTGGATATTTCTCAAGAAATACTCTCGTCATCGAATGTTTATTCCATGCGATTCCAAATTTTATTATCTATTCGAATCTATCTCATTTCTAACAAGTTTAATAGCCCTACAACTTTAGGAGAACATTTGATCATCGGATTTCTCTGCAATATATATTTGTCTAGAAGCCAATGATCTTCATTATATACACAATATTAGAAAATTATGTTTCCCGATGTATTTCTGCTATAATGTACGGCAGTGAAACATGGACCACTCACGCAAGGCACGAACGGAAGCTGAATGCTTTTCATCTACGAAGCATCCTTCGTATCTGGAATATATCGTGGATGGACAGAGTGACTAACGCTAAAGTGCTTTCAAAGCGCCGCTTGCGGTGGCTTGGTCATGTCTACAGAATGGAAAATGGTCGGTACAAAGACGTTTGCAGAAGAGATGTGAAAGCTCTTGGCATTGACCCAGCGAGTTAAGTATAACTTGCTCTTGATCGCACACATTGGAAACATTGTATAAAGCATCGTCTGCAAGATGGGGAGGAGCAGATACAGCTCTTCGCTGTTGAACGCAGATCACGCCGCCGGCGTGCAACTGATGCAATACAACCGAGTTCTGACTATCATTGCCAGCGCTGTGGGAGAGATTGTTCCTCCCAAATCTGACTGTTTGTTCATCCAAAAAGCTGTAGAACATGAACATTCATGAACATTGTGATGTACATGCATGGTCAAAATCGACCGAAGGAGGCCAGATGGGTAACCTAAACTTGTGTCACGACAGCTCGATCCGTAGAAGACTTGGTGAGGTATTTCTTCAAACATTAATGAGCCAACCACGTTAGGGTAACGTCAATCTTGGACTTATAAGTCCATTTTGGCGCGGCTAAATCCAATCTGGTGAAGCTTCAATTTTGCACGAACCAGTGAATCATTAGTGTCGCAGTCTGCGATTTGATATGATCTGGTAAAGAGTAAGCATCTTATATTAGTGAGCCTAACAGGAATAAGATCACTAATGTAAATGATTAGACCGAGGATTTTTCCAAGGGAATTTATGTTGTGAAATTGTTCGGAACAAATGAGATAGTGACACAAATACTGAACTGTGTCCATAGTTCCCAAACGTTGTTGTAAATTATAGTTTATTCTACTTACACACGGAACATGACTCAGTAAAATTCCAACCACCATCACCGTTATCGCCTTAACGCTGAGCAGACTAAAGCTAGTAAGTAAAGGTTGCCACGCAAAAAGGCATGATCAGGACCATATTTCGATTTGCCTAACCTGGGGTGTATTCACATCCATCTGATACATGCGAAGACGGCTAAACTCGGTTAACTGTGTGACTCACATCTGTAAACGTGCACCACTAATGAGGTTAATTTTAAACATTATTTTGAAAAAGATTCAAATTAACTTTCTAGTTTACTTTGAATATTAGCTACTTAAGTTCGCATCATTGATGAGCGACAGATTGCGGAGATCTCTGTCCAATCCACCATAGTGGCCATAAGTAGACCTGCCTTATAAACCTCGAGAGGTGCGGCATCAAGTTGCTCACTATACGGTTAATACCGAGTCTGAGCACTTCCATATTGTCTAAGTCAACCCCGTCACCTGTATCTCATACAATCTCTCACAAGCCTGAATCACGGATTGATATTCCCGCGCATATCAAGGTCGCCTTTGTTCGTGCTTCTGATTTTCTTTCCAATATGTGTTCACGAACGGTTCTACATGAAACAATCACGTGTGCTTATCGCGAGTATGTGGCCGAAAGAAGGCGCACGTGCGCACACAGTCTAAATAAACTAACCAATCCAATTGTTGTTGAGTATCAAAATATCGATTGGTACGTGGGTGTATGTGCTCACCCGAACATAGATAAAGAAGAAAATGACTTTATTCGTTTAGACGAATTTTCAGCAATACATTAATTTCTCCACAAAATACAAATATGATAAAATGTATACAGTGCAGCACAATGAAATGATACTTGGGATAATAAAGTGTCCGGTTACCATAGGCTAGACAAATGTGAGGGGAATTAGAAGAATAAAAATTGAAAAATAACTGGAACTTCACAGCGTCATTTAAAAAATTGTCAAGCGCTTCTTTAACTCCGTAACAGCTTTCGACTGATGAATCATGTATCGAGCCAAGTATGGAACAAAAGAGTTTCTAAATTTATTAGTTCTCGAATAAGGAATAATATATGAACTTCGGGTGGAGGAAAAAGATTCAGGATAAGCAAGGCTTTTGTTCAGTGGATGTGAACAATCAGAAGAAATAGTTGCGGTAAACCTGTTGCATTCACGAAAGTGACGATCAACAATAGTGTCTCGAATGTCATCCGCGGGAACACAACTCAATCTTGAGATGAGAACGGCTGTCTTGCCATTTTCTCTCAAGCTTATCTCCAATATTTGAATTTGATAGCTTCGCTTAGTACGCAAAGTACCACTTACCTTCTGCTTTTAAACATTATACAACCAATCAATGATCTTAACATGAATTATTTGAGCCCTCCTTCTAAATTCCTTTATTCGCGTCTACGGCTTGTCAAATGACGTGGGCTGCATAATCTTAAATATGAAGGTAGCATTTATTTAAATTTTATACCTAAAACATTTGGTATTATGGAGCTAGTTGATTATTCTAACATCAATCTTAAACCTTCAGTGGAGTAAATATACTAAAAACTGCTTGAAGCTTAAGTGATTAACGAAAATCTGTCTGGTTTTGCGTAGATATGTGACCCGGAATGTTTAACTTACTTGATGAGTTGAAACTACTCATTAGTAACATATCAATCAAAATATTTACGGGGTTGACTGAGACTCAATCCGTGAAAGCAGCTTACACAACCTTCGCTTGCCACGAATCAGTGATAATCGATTGGGGTTTGCAATTTTGTTATAATTTACATCAAGACGTAAATTCTATGACCTTTCGGATTCCTTCCTTTCGTCGGGCACGACAACATGTTTCCCTTTGTTAGTTTCATTTAAAACAATTTAACTTGCAAAGAGCTGTTCACGCTCCGATTGCAAGAGTAATTCAAATAAAAGTGGTCTTGGAGAGTGGCTTGACTCACTTTTGTCCCCTTTTCACATGCCAACACGATGAACACGCTTTAATGGCGTATCTGGGCGCATACCAACCTTACGGAGCAAATTTCGTATACATCTCCGGTCGAGTGACTTACGCGTTTTGGCTTCGCGTATATAGGGTTCATCCTGATTCATCACTAGGATGGTACAATATTTATCTCGTATTCCATGACGAGCCGATTTAAGTTGCTCCAGATTCTTAGTTTAATTATCAAGGCTCGAAATGACAGTATTTAGGGAGCACCATGTTATAACCGATGCTAGAAAATGGAAAAACAGTTTCGCTTCACCCACATGGTGAGAGGTCAGCTAAAGAAGAATCGTGTATAATAATAAAAACAGAGAACTCAAGCCTTTACTTGATTTATGGGATAACACCAAAAGGTGATCCATCTAAGCTTGCATAGCAATTAGGGAGAGAATTCAGGAAACAACTTACTCCAATTGCGATCCAAACCCTGCTTAAAACTCGAGACGGTACTGCAGGATATAAGTTCTTCTGGATGAATGTTCCAGAATTTTACAACCCCAAGGCTGAAAAAGTGTTTCCTGGAGTCGACATCCATTCGCGATTTTGTTTCTCCAACAGATTTAATGCACGTGGATGGACGAGGGGTGGTTGACGCTTTAAGCATTTCGGTGTTAGTCGGTTTCGTTGGCATTCGTGTAGACAGAAAATCTTCTCGTGCGTTGATGCTGCTCGATGGTTGTATTTTTGTGCCACGTTTCGAGGATTTCCCGAATGTGGCGCGGGCATCTCCTTGCGTCCTCGACCACTATACAAGGATGCTCAGGCTCGTTATTTCGTTCCACTCAGGCATGAAAGACTCAGTCCAATTTAACGGTTGCAGTTCAGAAGCATTTGAAATTCGCCGAGGCGTCAAACAAGTGTGTGTTCTTGCTCCCACGCTGTTCGGCATTTTCTTTGCTCTGCTTCTAAAGCACGCTTTTAGGACGAGAACAGCAGGCATTTTCATACGCACGCGAAGTGATGGTAAACTTTTCAACCTGAACCGGTTGCGAGCACAAACCAAAGTACGGGTTGTGCTAATCCGTGAACTGCTGTTTGCCGACGATGCAGCCTTTATTGCCCACTCCCAAGAGCACCTTCAGTCTCTAATGGACTGTTGTTCGTCGGCATGGAAAGACTTTTGGATAACAATTAGCATGAGCAAGACCAAAGTCCTTGGTCAAGGCACTGTACCGCCTCTAATCATCACTGTTGGAAACTGTCAATTTGAACCAGTACATCATTTCACATATCTTGGTTCAACCATTGCGGATAACCTCTCGCTAGACACGGAGATTGAAAAGCGGATTGGCAGAGCATCTGTCATTTTGTCCCGATTGAACTCTCGTGTTTGGGGTAACCGCAAGCTGACTGTAAAGACAAGGATGATGGTATACAGCGCGTGCGTGCTAAATGCTTTACTGTACAGCAGTGAAACCTGGACCACCCACGCAAGACACGAAATGAAGCTGAGTGCTTTCCATCTACGAAACATCCGTCGTATATTGAACATATCGTGGATGCAGAGTGACTAACGCCGAAGTGCTTTCAAATGCTGGTCTACAGAGCATGTTCAGACTATTACGTCAGCGCCGCCTGCGAAGGCTTGGTCATGCCAACAGAATAGAAAATGGTCATATTCCGAAAGATCTACTCTA
>JACCGJ010006801.1:0-11575 GCA_013407085.1 Atriophallophorus winterbourni | reverse complement strand
AGGGAGTTGGCAGATAAACGCGCTGTGCGCCAGTTATCTACCTACGGGGCTTCTCTCCGGATTTTTCCTCGGGGTTTTCTCCCGAAGCCTTTCCCGCAATCGGGTGACCCACAAGGCCGTGGGGGTTTGGAGTCAGGGTTTTCCTTCCCCTAGATGGATTGCCAGTAGCTGACGAGCTCCATCTGCCCGGAGCTAACTGGTTTTATGGCGCCAGTCACCCGCCTTCGCCCCTTCTCCTGTCAGTAAGAGCAGTTCCGCCGGGCTTGTGAAAGCCACTCGTGCAGGCCAGGAGTTGGCCTTGGTTGTCAGAGGCTATTTGAGACGCACGCCACGTGGACATTTTAAGATATTATGGGGCTCATTCACTACTACCACCCCCGGCTGTGACAACCTTTGAAACCAAACTGCTTTTCAGGTGCCAGTTACTCGCCCCTTCTCCTGTTGGTAGAAGCAGTTCCGCCGGGCTCGGGGAGCCATTCGTGCAGGCCAGAAGCTGGACTCGGTTGTCAGAGGCAGGCAAGGTTATAAGGGATTTACTTTTTACTGCTGGCTCCACCGGTTGAATGTCTCAAATCACGCGCGTGTCGACCGAAGGCGAGATCGTAATGCAATCGCGTCGTTCCTACCATCAAACGGCGTAGACGGTGCGCAATCTCAAGACATCTAGATACTCATTCACCGTTGACAGTTAGGTCTTCACTTGACCGCCTTTTCGCAGACACCAAGCGGCTTTAAGGTCGAGTGTTTCCTGAGCGCTGAGTCTGTCGGACGACGTGGCCAGCGCGGTCTTCACCGTTGAATGTGAACTGAAAGTGCAGTTATTCCGTTGCAGCGTTAGATACCCGGTCAATCTATCGGAGGCCCAAGATTATCCTAAAGCACCACACTGGTCGAACATCCTGTGATCTCAGCAGCCAAGTCTCACAATAATGAAGCAGTAGCGGGCGAATCGCTGCTGGGTAAGCACTATTTTAGTCTTGAGGCTGATCCCAAGTCTGTGCCAAAACCATTGCGTGAACGATCAACCACTATCTTCATTTCATCTTTCCCGGGGCCATTGCGTCACTTACGAGATCCTAGGAAGTTGAAGACTGAACCATACTCGATCGGACAGCCCAGTAGAAGGGATTTAGATTTTTGTTTAAAGTCAGATTTTTATTAATAAGTAGTATATGACATTCGAAAAGCAGGACGTTTCTTGGTTATTGCCGCTCATCATGTATGCGTATCCGTAACCTGACATTCGAACGCCGTTCTGACTTTGTGCTAAACCCATTTATGTGCGAATTCGAGGATAAATCCTCATTTGCAATTTAGCTTAGCTAAGTATGAAAACACAAGCCTGCTCCATGCAAAGTGCCGCACAGTCAGAGACTGCACGTGGGCGAAGATACTGTCAGGTTGCCCAGACCTCGACAGATATGAACGAGGACATAGAAATGGTAGTGAGACTCCAGCGTGTTTCAGCACGCAGCTCAACACCGATGGCCAATCAGTTTAGCTAAGTCCCACAGTCGGTGCAATGCAGCACTGGTAACTGCCATATACTACTTATTAATAAAATCTGAATTTAAAACAACAATCTACCATCCTGCTGTTATTGGAATGTTGCAAAATAATTTTAAACAGTTACCGGTGCTGCGTTGCACCGACTGTGGGACTTGGCTTAGTCCCCACACGAAAGCTAAATTTCAATTTGCCAATGAGGATTTATCCTCGAATTCGAAAGGATTTAGCTATTCGACTTGTAATACAGCTGTGTGCTCAATTCCTTGTCCTGTAGGCAATACACACTTTTGACCAATTGGCGCTGTTGGATTCGTGGGAAATTGCATGAATGTGCAGTTGGTTCAGCTGCATGCATTGTAGTTTCACGGCCGTTTTCCCTGGGGTCTGTCTTGGCCACAATAACATGACCACACAGTTTATGACTGTGCAGCACTTTGCCTGGATCAGACCTGTGATCTCACACAATCAGGTGGAGCTTTATCATAGGTAGGCTCGCCCCCAACTTCAACCAGTCTGGTTGTCATATCCTTCATCTACGTGCACCAAATCAGAGTCCATCCACCCGTACAACAGCAACATTCCTAGCTGGCAGTGACCGGAGTTGTGAACTTGCGATACGTGACCTAACTTGCAAATGTTAACTGATTCACGTAACTTGTTTTCGCAATATCCGCTCAATCGGTGGCTGTTTTTGATCCTATTATTGAGTTATAGTGCAGTCCCCAATGGTACTGCGATACAGTTTATCGTTGAAACAGCGCATTCGTGCCTCAGTTGTACATCTTACGTTTGAATTTTGATTGGAGCTCCCTGTTTCAGCTGGGATATACATCTACAACAACCCCGCTCTTCGCCCAATGAGTGAAATTACATCACGTGGACCGTTTCGTGTTATCGAGTACGATTGATGGCTTCACATCTCCATCTTTATCAGGTCGATGGGAGCCAGTTCAAACTGCTTCGATAGCTTTAAGAGCCGAATCATTGCTTGTTATATAAAAATAAATTCACTACTCCCAAGTAGTATATTGTTTAAATATTGTGATGGGTGAATGATTTTAGAAAGGAATGTATTGTCCAGCGTACTTCGACGTCTTTTATGAACATTCGGCTGACCACCCTCTCTACGAAATCGGAAAACCGAGTTTTCTAACTTGCTGCTCATGTTGCGTGA
The DNA here is from genome assembly GCA_013407085.1 of Atriophallophorus winterbourni. Lineage (NCBI taxonomy): Eukaryota > Metazoa > Platyhelminthes > Trematoda > Plagiorchiida > Microphallidae > Atriophallophorus > Atriophallophorus winterbourni. The sequence goes on along the minus strand of JACCGJ010006801.1, from coordinate 8,892 downwards.
GGCTACGAGGACCGGTGACCTTAGACAACCGATAAAGTTGTTGAAATCTCAGCAACAATCTAAGTGGATATTTGTGCTCTGTCAAGCTGTTGTACAGTTCTTCGAAGTAGAGATAACCAGATCGAATAAAACGTTGCTCCAGTCTAGCGTTCCATGTAAATCATGTTCAACAATTATGACTTGTCAACCTAACGCCTGTCTGTCATCTTTGTGTCTAGTCATAAGTACCAAATCCTTCGAACAGTTCATCATAATGGAAGCACCAGACTCGAGTTCCCCGCATGGGACATGAATCATTGTGATTCAAAGTGATTCAAAGTTGTAATGGTCTAAAAAGCATTTAGCTTAACAATAACTATAGGATGGAATTATGAGGTATATACAATAAAAAAGAAGAACAGGAAAACTCATGTAGTGTAAATCGTATCAAAGTTTGGGTTGTCTCTCAAGTATTTGTCCAAATTAGCTTTAAAAATATCCAGGTTGGCTGAGTGTGTAACAGTGGAGGGGAGGGTGTTCCATGTGAAACTTACACGTACAGCATACGAATATCTTCGACAGTTCAGTCTTGAAGTGGGAATAAGCACTGAAAGTTCGTGTTTCCGACTGGCACGGGGTGGCGAGGGTGTGAAAAGTTTGGACAAGGGATGGTTATGGACGTGCATAATATTGTACATCAGTATGAGGTCACCTCTTAGTCGACGACAGCGAAAGTCGAAAAGATTGCAACTCTCGAACGTTCTTCATATGGTGTAGACAAACTGGTAAGCTACAACCTCATTTGGGAACCTGGGTTGCGAACTCTAGCCTACCTTCTTTTCGCAGTGGTATGTATGTATGTATGTATGAAATCACAAGCCTGATCCAAGCAAAGTGCCGAACAGTCAAGGACTGCACGTAGGCTTTGATGCTCCCAGGTTTCCCAGGCCCAAAGAGATGTTAGAAAGGAAATAGAAATGGCAGTGAGACCCCATCTTGTTTTCGCGTGCAGCTCACTACCATTGATAAATCATTTTAGCACGGGATTACCTGTACAGCAACAAGTATTTGCACGATTCATCATCATCATCATCATGAAGCACAAGTCTGGAGCCAGACAAAGTGCCAAGCAAGCATGAAGCAGGAAAAGCAGATAAGCAAGCGCGTGGAAAAAAGGGAAAGCAGGCAAGCGGAATATGCAAAAGAAAATGCCCAAAAGGCAGCTTGTTTTTGTAGTTTCACTGCATGTAGCCATATCTCGTAAGGCTTCCAGCTAACTATTAGGTGGAGCTTTTGGACCCCACGAAGGCAAACGAATACGCCCAACTGAGCCTAGCGCTACGGTGAGTTTCTTCATCCCAACGCGCCACGTCATGGACTGGCAACCCGATCGTTTCTCCCAGCTTCTGCCAGACTCTGCGAATAAGGCGCGGTACGGTAAACGATGAGTAGGCACTCTTAAAACATGTCCCAAACGAGCAAATATCAGCATTTCTGTCAGTCCGTGGCGTTTTGGTCTTAACGTTCTTTTGTAGACACCGATATTTACAATGACAATGTACCTTTTCACTGTTCTTGACAGACTGCCTTCCGCAACAACCACCAGTACCATCGCATCAGGCAAACAGGCTTACAACACACAAGAAACATCCAGCAAGCAACAGGGTGCGAACGCAATCACCGAAGATGATGATGATGATGATGGCATGGCGACCCCAACCCAACGCTCGATTTCCGAAGCCAACAAGGATTCATACAGCATCCCGTTCAGCCGCAACCTCCCGGAACGCTCGACCATTCAACATGTACCAACAGGTCGTGCAAGAGAACGTTTGGAAGGACCCACCCGTCTGGTACGCCATCCGGGAACACAGAGCATTGCCAATCAATCCATGCGCTTACGACCACATTCGCCACCATACGTGAATGACGCGCGTGAATCCGCGACGCCAAGACCCGCGAGTCCGGATGAACTCTCGATCTCGTCGGCAAATTCTTCCGCGACAACTCATCGAAAGCTGCTGGATGATTACCCGTCGCTAGGCAACTACCCTCCTAGGAGTTGTGTGGCTACAACCAGACATAGTAACACGTTGGGATCCCCGGTGCAGTCCGGTATTCAACAGGTAAAGATGCGGCCGCTTAACAGCAACAACAAAGAGAGTGGAGGAATCAATAACTTTTTTCGCTCCATCACTACTCGGATTTCTCGAAGGTTAGTTTCCAGCGGTTGGAAGGTTACATACGTTTTGTATCGGAGATTCGGTCAACATACTAGATGCAACTATCGGAAAACGTTTAACGTTGGCTCCTAGAAAAACAAGTCATTCACTGGGGTATATACTGGATTGACGTTTTTAGAGGTTCACTTAACGAGATATTGTTCGTTCGCATCGTAACGGTAGCATGAATATCAAAATGGATACACATGTTCATTTTTTATTACATAGCTACGACAGGTGTTGATCTCAGATTGGATTAGCTGGAGGTGGCTTAGCTCTTTTGATTTCAGTTGTATTGTAGCGTTCCTGATATTCTTGAGACTGGTAAATTGCTGTTGAGTATGACTCATTTTACACTTGAGTATGTTTAGAAATTTAGATTAGGGACATTTTCCCATGTGTGAAACCTCATTGGTGCATAAGTTACCCCATAGTGTCGCACTTGTGCGCTATGCGGCTAACACCGTGCTAAATTGATTGGCCACGGGTAGTGAGCTGCATGCTGAAACACGCTGGAGTCTCACTACCATTTTTATTCCACCTCTCATATCTGTCTACGCCTGGGAAACCTGAGAGTACTATCGCCCACGTGCAGTCTCTGACTGTGTGGCACTTTGCCTGGATCAGGCTTGTGCTTTCATACATAGTGTCGCATCCCTTCACGTGAGAATACTGTTAAAAATTTAGGCTACCCGTTTCATTGAATTGCCCAAATTGATTATAAGACGCACACAACCTTCCATGTAACCCGAGAGGTTTGTGATTCAAGTGAATTTGATAAAATATAGCTTTAACTAAGAAATGGCTAAATATATTTTTATTTCAGCTACTCGTCTAATTTCAGTAGTATAAATGTAAATGAAAAGACAATTATCCAGTTTTGCTGGAGCCTAATTTACGCGTCAAAACAAATACGTGCCTAGAAATTTCGCAGATGACTTTCATTATCCTGACCGTTTTTCACATGGGATTTCATTTGTTTAAGCCCGGAACCAAGCAGTATATGCCTGGGGCACATAGCCTAGCTTAATGCTCCCGCTTGACTAGGTCATTTTTTTCATTTTCGCGTTTTTCTTGGAGTCGGCATTCGGTTGTACAATGATTCTTCCGTGTACTTGTCTGTTTGCCAACGTCGCGTGTAAAATGGTATCGCAACTGACATCTTGGTTAAATAGGTACATTTATTATTGCGAGTTGAAAAAGAAAAATGCAGATTCGTTTCTAAATGTGAGATTCCCTTGTGAATTCTCATAGGATACTGAGAAGAACGGCATTACTTTCAACAAAATATTGAGGCATGATAATTACTTGGGTAGCCATTCCCCTCAATGATCACTGTACTGATAGCTAATGAGCGGTTTAGTAACTGACAGAAATCATCGATCCGTTTATGGGGTGTCAACGATTAGCTGGTCTGACAAATCTACCAATCAGAAGAAACATTCTACCACGTATGAAAGCACAAGCCTGATCCAGGCAAGGTGCGGCACAGTCAGAGACTGCACGTGTGCTAAGATACTGTCAGGTTGCCCATGCATAGACCGAAACACAAAGCTTGTACCCGGACTAGCTGCTAAACCATAAGAATTACGTTTGAGGAGTCTCAATCATTTAGACTTTCGCTGTCGTCGACCTCATACTGATGTACAACATTATGCACGTCCCTAACCATCCCTTGTCCAAACTTTTCACACGCTCGTCACCCCGTGCCAGTCGGAAACATGAACTTAGAGTGGTTATTCCCACTTCAAGACTGAACTGTCGAAGATATTCGTATGCTGTACGTGTAAGCTTCACATGGAACACCCTCCCCTCCACTGTTACACACTCAGCCAACCTGGATATTTTTAAAGCTAATTTGAACAAATACTTGAGAGAAAACCCAAATTTTGATACGATTTACACTACATGAGTTTCCCTGTTCTTCTTCCTTTTTATTGTATATAACTAATAACTCCATCCTATGATTATTGTTAAGCTAAATGCTTTTTAGACCATTACAACTTTGAGATATGAGGGGGAGGTAGTGAGACTCCAGCGTGTTTCATCAGAGTCTCTTACGGTCGCTGTGATACTCAATCCAACTATGCTACTCAGTTTCTAAACCTTAATATCTCCGTTCATCGTCATTCTTTTCTTTCTGCTTGATAGCAAATTATTCCGGAGATCCGCCATCATGCAACCGTCCGAGCAAAGCTCGCAGCCCATTGATCTCACCGAGCAACCGCGTGCCTCATTGATGGCTGCAGAGTTGGATCGTATGCTAATCAACCCATCTCCCGATCACACATCGCGTTCAAATCGAGTTCAGCGTAGCCGCAGTGGCGTCGCTCCCCATCGCCCGGTTTCTCAAGTGAATCCTCGTACTACTAGCACCACCACCACGGATCAGTCGTTTAGACGAGCGTGCAGTCGCCGAGATTCCCGAGAACCCTCGCTGGATCGCGTCGCAGATTCCAAAAGTACCCTCGGTCGTAGATGGAGTAAACGTAGTGTCAGTTCACAAGAAAATCGTTCTTCCCGACTATCCACGCCGTCTAGAGAGTCCGATCTGCCCCACGAAGATGACCTCGACACCTCGACGTTGGATCGAGGCTCGAAATCGCGACGAAGTATGCGCTACGTGCTGAAACCCTTCGCCAAATGGCCTTTGGAAGAAGTGATGGTTGAAGTACGTCGTGCCCTGACGATCAACAATGTGGATTTTGATGTGGTTGAGGAGAGAAAATTCCACTGCGTCTATGGGGATCCCACTGTGAAGGGGGGAATCGTTCATTGGGACATGGAGATTGGCAAGCTTCCCGGGGTGGGAATGAATGGGATTCGTTTCAAACGGATTGATGGATCGATGGCCACGTTCAAGCAGATTGCCAAGAAACTCGCGGCGGATCTACGCTTCTAAATCATCGTCTGCGGCCTGCTCCCTAGGTTTTCCACAAATTGAACCACACTAGATTGTACCCCTGTCTCGGATGCTGGCATTTTAGTATTCAGTACAGATCATTGTCGCAGAGGCGAACTCCATTGTTGTTTGTTTGTTTCCTTGTTTTTTCTCTCCCTCACTCTCTTCCTGATCAAACGGCTACTTATCTCACCTATGGAATAATATGTACCTTGCTTGCATGCTTGCTTTTTCACGCTAATCATCGTACTACAGCCCAACCACCCACCCCCTTGTCCCCACGTTCAATGTACAAATTATGGTTTTTGGAATGTAATTGAATACAGTATGCATCGATCGTGTTGTCAAATTATTATTATTACACAAGACGATGTGCCAACAATTATACCATGATGACGTTGAAGTAGGTTCCATGGTTCTTGTTGAAGGTGACATACTACCCGATTGCCAAGGCCGAAGTATAGGGTTAGCTTAGGGGACCCCACCCGGAGCCTTTGACTCAAAAGTCTTCCCGCAAGGCACCGGTTTTTTTTCGTTCGCGAGAGCCGGTGACCATTTTGAGGGTTCTTGCGCCTCTCTTGAAGTGCCTCGGCGATTTTTCGAGTACGCCTCTCTAGCCTTTGCACCTGCAAGGCAGCAGGTGTTTTTCCTCAGGGTTCACTCCCGAAGCCTTTCCCGCAATCGGGTATGCCGCAAGGCAGCGGAGGTATGGAATCAGGGTATTCCTTCCCTTAGATGGACTGCCCTCTCAGGCCGACGAGCTCCATCTGCCCGGAGCATGTAATTCAACTGTCGCGCTGCTCGTTAATGGCAACGAGAGTGCCTGCCAATGGAGATGTGCTTCACCGTACTGGACAAATAACTCTGATGGCTAATCGGTTTACTGACACTTAATCCCCAGACATTTAATCACCAAGTCACTTTATCCGCAGTTTGATAACTTCTGAAGAATGCCGAATACGTTCAAATGAATTTATTTAGCAGTAGAGATATGCAAATGATTTTAAGAACGTCAATCTTTCCGTAGTTGAGTATCGCTGAATTGCTCGAGATGTCCTAGCGCATATCTGAGCATACATCTTCTGTTTGATATGAACCACAGCACTTGCCTGAAGAACAGAGGCATATGCTGTCAGCAATCCTTTCGTAAACCGTTAATAAATGTCCACATGGTGGGATGTTGGCAAGAAAAGAATGACTGTAATGCATGATACCAACCTTCTACAGCATTATTCGTTCGGCTAAAATCGGAAACGTGTGGACTACATCATTCAACGGTACAAAAGCCAACGCTGGTAGGCATCAAATCAGCGTCTGCCTCATAATCTGCTTTCATCCCTAGTTCACATATTTTTCGTTGCATGGCCTGGCATAGATGAAAATATCATCCAGTCACTCTTGTGGATGGGAATTTTGAGCGAAATGCATTCATAGCTGCACTTTCAAAGTCAGTTAAAATGACATCTGGTGCTGCATTCGGCGCCATATCTCGCAACACACTAAGCAACTTAATATATGTAATTGCTGTTTGGTGTTGTAAAAGAGAGTAAATTACTGATGGTGTGACGCCTTCAGCATATCGAAAATGTGTAGTGCATAACTGGTAGAAAAGCGAAGGTACAACCTTGAACGTCCCATCCGCAAACCACATCTTGCTAAGAGACAGTGCACCAACCAGGCTTCGATCTTGCATCGTCACTATGGTCTTTAGAATCATACAGCAAGAAATCTCTGCATATATTTGGAACATCAAACATGGCGTCATTTGGGAGGGACGAGAGAGTGCATGTTAGGTCTTTCCTTCTTATACTGTTTTGATGCCTGATGAGTGTCCGCGAGACAGCACTTTTTGAGGTAATGCCATTAGTGCTAATGAGACAGAGACCGAAGTCCGTGAGCAAAGGGGGTTGCACTTCAGAAGTTATCAACCTGGATGAAGTGACCTATCAAGTTAATTGACTGGCGATGAAGTGACCGGCTCATCAAAATTGTCAAGAAGAGCCATTGTAGTCGTGGCTGGTGTGATGCGTTAATGAGCGGGAAATTGACAAGTTCAACGTGTAGTCCGTTGCTTCTAACACAGTCGTTCGGGATAATTATTCACACAGTTACGGAATACTGGTCACCCTTCAAAGGATGAGCTCTATATTAGTCACGTCGTTTGCGCGCAAATTTCCAAAGTTGATGATTGGAGCACCGGCCTTAATTCAATTTTAATGGTCTTCAAAAGCATATAGCTTTATAAAAAAAACCAAGAATCAGGTAAATATCCAAAGGGCAGAAATGGTTTTCGATTGGTGGAATGACAAGTGTAGATGCGTGGGGTCAAGATGTATAATTTTTCTTCGATGCACGGGTTAAGGGTCAAAAACACATCAAGACTTCTCTTGAAAATCTGCTGATTTGATGAGTTTACAACATAACGGAGAGACAAAGTTACACTTGAATGCCACTGTTACATAGGGTTCGTACAACGAACCACGACGTTCAAATGCAGAATCACATAGTGATTTGTGGTCAAGCACTCGAGGCGCTTATGGATAACCAAAGTGATGTGTTGCTCACATTCAAGGCTCACCGAACCTAATCTTACTGTCTCCACCTGATGACGGCAAACAGCCGGAAACCGGTAGTGGAGTGTAATTTCGGGGAATGTGAGCAACACATCACTTTGATAATCGGGTTGATTATACCAAGCAAAACAAACTCGCACGGCAAAAATGTCGTCTACAGTTGAGTCGTGAGTGAGGGACAGTTAGAATAAATGTGTGAGCTCTTGTCTTATGCGAGCCCTGTAGATTAAATAAGCATTGTAGATTTTGATTCAAAATATTGTGCTAAGCTGTTGCGGTTGTGTATATAAAGTGTACCGGGAACACCGTAATAACTTGATTTGTCAGAGGTACCGAGCTGCATGCGGAAGTGCGCTAGAGTTTCACTACCGTTTTACCTTTTTATCTGTCTAGACCCGGGCAACCAGACAGAATCTTAACCCGTGCGGGTAACACACACTGGAGTCTCATTAACACATTTATTTCTAAGCGATATTTGTGACTACTCATCCGTACCAAGCCCATCGAACTATTCACAAAGTTGATCACGACGGTCCATAATGGAAGCACTGGACTCGAGCTCATCAGCAGTGCATATCCTCCGCTTCGGGGGTGGGATTCCAACCCCCGACCATCAACATTGTAGTCCCACGCCCTAACGAACTTGGCTACCGTCCACCGCTTGACCGATCGCAATTAAGCGTTCATGAACTGTTCTCCAGACTGGCACATTTGAGTCAGTTTGTTTGCCCGACCAGTTCAGAAGGAGCCAGCAACATCTGTTGTGGTCGCCCAACCGAACAGATCTCCGTGTCAGGTCTTCCCATTGGATACAGTGTAATCTAATACCGATTAGATCTCACGGGCATTGTTGTTTAAGCGATTTTTGGAGAATATGTGGTTATGTGTGACTACTCGTCCGTGCCAGCCCATCGAACTATCCCAAAGTTTATCGCGACGGCCAGTAATGGAAGCACTGGACTCAGCTCTCCGCAGTGCATATCCTCCGCTTCGGGGGTGGGATTCGAACCCTCGACCATCACCATTGTAGTCCCACGCCTTAACGACCTGGGCTACCATCCACCGTTTGACCGATCGCAATTAAGCGTTTATGAACTGTTCTCCAGACTGGCACATTAGAGTAGCTTTGTTTGCCCGACCAGCTCAGAAGGAGCCAGCAATATCTATTGTGGTCGCCCAACCGAACATATCTCCGTGTCAGGTCTTCCCATCAGAT
>JACCGJ010006800.1:0-15467 GCA_013407085.1 Atriophallophorus winterbourni | reverse complement strand
ATATAATCGTCAAGTTTCGATTTGAATATAGATAAACTTTTGAATGTTACGAAATCGGCATGTAGGGAATTCAAAACAAAACAAACACGCATCGAATAATAATATCTGCGGTAGTTTCATTTGGGATGTGGTATTTCCAACTTACAAGCATGTTTACGTCTGTTGATGGAAGTTCGAAGATGGAATAATATGTTCAGTGGGTGGGAAACAGTAGTAAGTTTTTTGTATGCGAGGATGATATCACCTCGCATTCTCCCTTGTGAAAGTGTTTTCAGCTCCATCCGTCTGAGTCGTCCGGCGAATGGCATGTTTTTTAGTCCAATGACAAGCTTAGAAGCTATCTGATCAATGCGATCCAGAAGTAAAATGTCTTTTTGTGCCATGGTGTCTAGGCTTGTGCGGCATAGTCTAAAACCGGGTGTATATATGTGTTCATGAGAGGAAAACATACCGGAGAATAACGTCCAAATATCCGCCTTAACATGCCAAGCAGCCTAGACGCGCTTTTTTTAACGGCTTCGCATTGTAGACCATTTTTTAAACTACCGCAAATCCAGAAAACCAGGTCCTTTTCATCTTCAGTGTACTCCAGGTTTCTGTCGCCGAGCTTGTATTGATAGGAAAAGCCAAGGTCACGACCGATCTGAATGATCTTCGACTTTTTAATATTCAATGACAGTTTATTTTCGGATGACCAGTTGTACAGAGCATTCAAATCGTTTTGCAGCAAAATACAATCGTCAGCAATGCTGATTCAACTCCATACTTTTATATCGTCAGCAAACAAAACCATGTTACTATCATTTGGTATTGGTATATCGTTCATATAGACTAGAAACAGTATTGGTCCAAGCACTGAGCCTTGTGGAACTCCGCTAGTGACATCGATTCTCTTCGATAATAGGCCGTCCACACGCACTCTGATGTGTCTGCTGATGAGGTAATCACTTATTAATTCATATAGCCTCCCGAAAATACCGTGTTTCTGTAGCTTGTTCAAGGGTAAATTATGATCAACTCTGTCGAAAGCTTTAGAAATGTCCAGATAGCAGGCATGAATACAGCCACCCGCATCTACAACCCTCGTCCAATCGTCTAAGCTTGTCAGCAAATTTGTTAGACAAGAGCGATTTCTGCGAAATCCATGTTGAGCAACTGCCAAAAGTTGATTCGTTTCCAGATGTCGCACTATTTCTGCGGTTATTATTCGCTCAAAATATTCAGATACCGAAGACAGCAATTTCACCGGCCTGTAATTTTAACTTCAGAACGGCAACCACCTTTGTAAATGGGTATTATTTATCCCAGTTTCCAGTCTTTTGGCACTACACCAGCTTCGAGCAAATTATTTAACATGCAAGATAGAGGTTCAGATAGCTGCGCATGACACGTTTTGAGAAGCTTTGGAGTTATCTCGTCAGGTCCTGGAGATTTCTTTACGTTTAATTTTCGTAAGTGCTGCGCTACCACCATCGGAGCAATCAATACTTCACTCAAGGTCGGTCGGTCAAGTCGAATGATTAGTTCTTGTTCAGACCCCGTGGATTTTGAAGCTAAAACTCCGGCGTAAAACTCTGCTAACCGGTCAGCGGTCTGATTAACGGATTCTGTGAAGCCGGACGACGTTTTTATGGCAAAGACTCCTAGTTTAATATTTGTTCGATCGTTTACGAGTCTATATAAGAGCTCCGGATTCTGGCGCAGCTGAGAAATAAATTGCGATTGAAAAGCTTGTTTATCATCTTGAATTAAGCTGAAACTTTGTTTCGCAGTCGTGTAATTGTGCCCGAAAATCAGCTGTGTTGGTAACCTTGTGAAACTCCTATGCTATTGCCCTTTGTTTCATCCACTTTTTAGTCCTGCTTCGTAGTAAAAATTTATTGCGTTGAAACGTTTTCTTCAAAACGAACATTGAATATTCCTCCAATATAGATTTCAGGTGCTGTAAGGGAGCGCGCCAATGACTATCCGGATCGGAGTAATCCAGTTGTGCGAAACTAGTGCTTTGTAACTCGGCACACAGAGCACGGTAGTTCACCCTTCTGACGCATTTCGTCCCGTCACTATTGCGCCTAGCGCTACAAACGTACTCGAATTCTAGGACAACGTGATCGCTTCGTCCGATCGGCGGTTTATAAACGATATTCTCTACAGCTGTGGGATCTGATGTAAGTATAAGATCCAAGGTAGACGGCTGGTCTGATACTCTCATACGAGTAAATCCAAAAACATGGTTATAAAGGGGTGCGTAATCCAAAACAGCTCGAAGTTCATTTTCAAGTGTCTAAGATGGATGATCATTCCGGCTATAGAGCTGGGGAAAGTTGAAATCCCCCATTATTAATATTTGAGTATTGTATCGCGTTGTTACATAGCGCAAAGCATTAATCAGTTTATTGTTTAAATCGAGAGTTGCTGTTGGAGAACGATAGATCACTCCAATAATGCATTGGTCTCCTGAAGTAAGAGTCAGAGAACACCAAAGTGTGTCAGTGATATCAAGGATCACGTCGTTCATAGCTCTACAGATAAACGATTGCTTGAAGTACAGTGCTGCTCCTCCGCCATCGCCTAAACGGTCACGCCGGAATAGAGACATGTTGGGCATAGAGAGTTCATTATCAGACAATGAGGCATGGAACCACGTTTCTGTTACTGCAACTATGTCTGGCGCCGTTTCATTACAAATCTCGGACAGTTCGATTAATTCGTTGATAAGGCGATAATACGAGCCTCAAATAGCGAAGCATCCGGTTATGGTATATTCGTTCATATTACACTTAAGTTGCGGAGCCGGGTGGCTGATCGATTGTTCGAAGTTTTCGAAGTTTGTCCACATGTATTCGTTTCAATTGCTATACATGCTTTGCTATCAGTGCCGAAAACCGAATGGCCTTGACGCGCGGTGGGCCATGATTTCAGTGTTTGTGCCGGGTTTATATGATCGTTAGTTTGATATATGTGCTGGCGTCAGGAACTCACGTTACTGGGTTTATTATGGTCCACTTTTCTAAATTTCGTTTTGTCAGAAATAGCTGTGTTATTCTTTAAAATACTAGTCATTTGATGTTTGTCTGAGTACAGAGGATGCCGGTTTCGTTTGAGTTTTTAGCAAGGAATCGAGTTTAAGTTCGATTTTTTTAAAAACATGATTCAAGGGTGACCATTCGCGTATCTAAGATCAGTGCCTGATTAGTTGTCTTTACAGTTTCTGGATCGCAGAGGCCTCATGAACTCTGTCTGCATTCGCAGCAGATATAACAAACTCCGGTGATAGAATCGTTTTTGATTACACTTATCGCTTCCTTCGTCAAGGTCGTATCGTAGCCAGCGTGTATTTTGCCTGAGCTGACATGACAGGTCACAGCACTTGCCTTCGTAGTTAGACCTTTCGTACAGCTTTTGCACTTTTGTGTTCGTCTGAACCCTTGTATTCTACGCAAGTTCCCCGTGAGCAATAGTTAAATCTAGGACGACATACTTTTGTGGGATTACAATGGGATGTCTCGGTGTTAGCGATAAAAGTATGAATGACGTCTATCTTTTCTAGGCCTTCTAGAGTCTACCCGTAGGCTAGAGTTTGCTATAGAATAACATGACTATAAACAATGGATTTACATCACCAATAATATTGGAGTCTAGAAGTCTATTGTTGTGAATATATTCAGCTTAATACAATCACCACAGGATGATGGTGATGGGCTACCTCCTTCGAAAATAAAATTAATGACAAGTGCGAAGATATATTTCGTCAAAATTAATTGTCGAATACAGAAAAGAAATATATTCAGTGATGTCTGAAGCACACCAAAGCTAGTCATAGAAAAACTGGCTCAATAGCTTCAATGCAAAGATACGGAAGACAAAAATACAGTAAATTGTCCACAAACATAAATGTCCAGCTCTGTGCGGGTCGGACCAATATATAGATCATTCAAACATCATCGCTATATATTGGAATCGGAATGTACAATTTATGCACTAATGCGCGGTGTGTGCGAAGCAATTTGGCCGAATAAACGCATGTCAAAAAATCAGTTTTCTGCTGGCATTATCACGGTTCCATGGTTCAGGTAAATGATAGCGAGCTTACGAATTCCAACCAGTTCCTGCTCAAGAACAGGTGGTGGAGTGACTGTGTATTACAACGAGCGTCTTCGCTGTACGACTGTTTCGACACACGGTTCGAGAAAGTGTATATCATGAAGTGTATTTTACGTCTAGACTCGGTGAGAACTGCATCTTTGATGCGATTTACCGCTCACCCAATTCATATGATGCCAACAACGAACGGTTTTTAGAAATATATTGTCACGCAACTAATTCTGAAGTGCTTTCCAAAGCTGGTCTACAGAGCATGTTCACTCTAATGCGACAGCGCCGCCTGCGCTGGCTTGGTCATGTCTACAGAATGGAAAATGGTCGCATTCCGAAAGATCTACTCTATGGTGAGTTGCAACTAGGAAGTCGACCATTGGGCAGACCGCACTTGCGGTACAAAGACGTTTGCAAAAGAGATATGAAAGCTCTTGGCATTGACCCGGCGAGTTGGGAAGAACTTGCTCTTGACCGCTCACATTGGAGGCACTGTGTAAAGCGTCGTCTGCATGCTGGGGAGGAGCAGATACAGCTCTTGGCGGCTGAACGCAGATCATGCTGCCGGCATGCAACTGACACAATGCAACCGAGTTCTGACTTTCGTTGTCAGCGCTGCGGAAGAAATTGTTCCTCCCGAATCGGACTGTTTAGTCATTCCAAAAGCTGAAAAACTTGAACATTCCCGCGATTGTGATGTACATCCATGGTCGAGATCGACCGAAGGAGACCAATAACAAACAGTGTCACGCAGGCCATCTACGCGGAACATAGTTATTTATATTGGGCGAGCTATGCCTCCCTCACCTCGCCTAAATTCGGCAATGTGCTCAAACACCGAAATCTCTTCAATCGACAAGGAGACTCCGAACAATTTTCACTTCTAGATTTAGTTTCAATATCAGAGGTAACAGCAGTGGATTCGGTGCGGTGAAAATCCTAAAAATCCTTTTTAGAGGACTCAGGATACGGCAGGCTTTATTGTACACTTTCCGGCAATGATGTCCAGGCTTAAGGTTAAACGATACTCAAATACCGAGATCTTTTTCTGTGGTATTTCAGGCGAGATATTGCGTGCCAAGCTGATACGTGCGGTGCATAGATTTTCCAAGGCGCAACATTTTACATTTAGCAGGGTTAAATGGTAACTCATTTGTCAGGTTCCAACGAAATAAGGTGTACATGTCCCGTTGTAATGCCATACAGGCATTAACAGACCGGACACGTTTCCATATTTTAATACAATCGGCAAAAAATATCGAGTTGCATCCAATATCCTCTATTATATCGTTCATATACACAAATAATAGAAGAGTTCCAAGCAGATGTATCCTGAACACGATTTTGGTGAATCCGAAATAAGCCAACGTCTTTTATTCGCAATTATCACTAAACGCTGGTGGAACAAACGATAAAAACACCATAATTTTCTCGTTTGATTGTAAATAACGCGTTGAAGGTTGAACCGGTAGTGTTTCCCATCTAGATGGCAGATGGATTGACAGATACTGTCAGGGATACAGCTGACGCCATAGCAACATTCAGATGCAAACCAGCAGTCTAATGGATATGTCATCACCGACATATTTCTGAGCCTGAATAGAGGTGCAAACCCTGCGTGATGTCGAAAGAATTTACACCGACTTAACGCACGCAACTATCTAAGGAATAACGGAATAACGCTAGCTGTTCTGAGTTGGTGTTAGCTAGAGCTATGTGACCAGCTGTGATTTATTGAAACAATCGCTTAATACAGAAATTATACAAACCGAATGAAAACTGAACTTATTAAAACAATCTACAAAGATGAATCTCGTTCTAATTTGGCCAATTACCGACCAGTGACGCTCCGTTCAGTGGGCTCTGGCGTTTTGATTGTTTTAGTGCGCAAACGTGTATAAGGCACGTCAAGAGTCATGAATATTCCTCACAAGCACATGATGATTTCAGAAAATAGATGCTTTACTAAATTGCTTACTACTCTAAAAAATGGATGCAGGAATTAGATGACGGGTATTGCGTACATGTCCATCAGTTAGATATATCAAATGCTTTCGCTCATGTGATCTCGCTTTACTTGGTTATTGGTGAGGTCTAATCATAGGTTTGTGGTTGACTACTTTTTAGTCATATTCCATGTCCTGATGTATTTTGTGTCAGAAGTGAAACGTTGCTTAAAACCAGCCAGCTCCTACCGTTTACACTCAAATTTCTTTCCGTTATGAATACGCGGAC
The DNA here is from genome assembly GCA_013407085.1 of Atriophallophorus winterbourni. Classification (NCBI taxonomy): domain Eukaryota; kingdom Metazoa; phylum Platyhelminthes; class Trematoda; order Plagiorchiida; family Microphallidae; genus Atriophallophorus; species Atriophallophorus winterbourni. The sequence continues at coordinate 9,137 of JACCGJ010006800.1, read as the reverse complement.
GGTCCCAAACGTATTATAATAGTATAAAACGACTATAGTTGAAGTACCTTCACCGCCTTAAATCTTGTGAGAAACCGCGGAATGCATACGATTTGTTTCGGTAATAATCTGTTTACTCATTTCTAAGGTCAGGTTACTTTATAGTAATTTGTACAGTCTTATTTTTTTGTATCATCTTATTTTGTTAACTTAGACATTGTCGTTTCGTTTCAATAACGCCATATTGATTTATCGATTTCCTGTTATCGTTATCATTCACATTTCATCGATTTTCTGTTCGTTAACTCAGTGAACGATGTTCACCTATTGAATACCATTTGTACATAATAAGCTCACTTATTCATTACAATACACCCTTTGTCCACGCACGGTCTTCGTTCTACTATGGAGTCAAAATTGTATGTGGATATAACTGGAACCCACGCAGCCTCAGAATCCATTTGTTCACAATCCACTACAACTTTTCCCGTGTTATTCATATCCCACCCCCTGGGTAGACTTATTTATACCAACTGAATTTAACTGAAATTCCCATTGAACCGCTTGGATGTCACAATAGTTGGGTGGTCCATGTTTCGTTACGTAAGCAAATAACATTCAACGCCTCACTGAGAATGTTTAGACCACGCGACAGCAGCATTCGTTCATTTCATTGTCATTGAACAGCGATTTTCCCATTGGGATAAATGCATCACGTTGTACGTTACATTGAAATCACGTGTAGACACAATGACAAGCTTATTAATTATGGCGTTGGGCGATTGTGAGATGAAAAATGAGTAAAAACAATTGTATTTTTTCTGTTGGCCATGCAACATGTAGATGTTGCGAATGAAAGAAAAATCGACGATGCATCGTTTGTGGTTATCAAAATGGGGATAACATGCCACGCAATATCTTGTGGTTAAAATTTTCATAACTACCCCAAACCAGAGCACCAATATCAGAACACAAGCAGTGTAATTTGTTAATAGATTGCAAATTCTAGTGTAAATATGGGGTCGATAATAAGCATACATTTGGACAGGTAGGCAATATCTCGCCGTTCCTTTTTAACTTCGCGATCGACGATGTCCTAAGGAAAGCTTTAGCTGGTCTGGTGAGGGCAGGTGTTGAACTTCTGTCGGGTGAGAGAGCTATCGAGCTAGAGTATGTGGATGACATCGCACTTCTGGGAGATGACCAGCATATAATGCAACAAGCCATAGACTGCCTGGCATTTAAAGCTTCAAGCTATGGCATGTGCTTCGCGCCTAACAAGTGTCAACCACTTACCCAGTAATGGAGCGGCTCTCTTTCAAACCTAACTGTGTGCAATGTCAATCTTGAATTGGTCGACAGCACTGTTTACCTTGGTAGTTTTATTTCTGCTGGCGGTTGTGTTGAGGACGAGATCTCACGTGTTCTCAAAGCAGGTGTAGCGTTTGCTATCCTCCACTACTTGTGGAGCGGACGCGATGTTTCACTTGCAGTGGCGCGTGCAACACTACTTTATGGCTGCGAAACCTGGTCCATCCAAGAAAGATGTCCGTCGGTTTTCTGTTTTTGACACCCGTTGCATGCGTGGGATTGCTCACATTCGGTGGCAGCATCGTGTTAAAAATATAGATGTCTGCAAGCGGGTGTTAGGACCAGGAGGGAACTGCGGATGGTTGCTCGTTTGCGATGGTTTGGACGTGTTTTAAGAATGCCTCATCAACGTGTACCAAAGCGTGTCTTATTCACTGAGCCTGGTATATGCTGTTAGAAACGACCGGGCGGCCAGCCCATGACGTAGCGCGTTGGTATGAAAAAACTCGCCGTAGCGCCAGGCTCAATTGGGCTTATTCGTTTGCCTGGGTGGGGTCCAAAAGCTCCACCTAATAGTTGACCGGAAACCTTACGACCTGGCTACAGACTTGGGTGCATATTCGCGGCTCTGCTGCAGAAATAAATTGCGATTTTCGCTTAATGAACAGCGGTCCTCAATGTGTTGATGCTGGTTTCCAATCTGAGCTTCTATGAGCGAGGAAGAAGATATTTAATCCACTGAATAAATACAAGGGATCAAAAATATGTGGCTCTCGTGAATACCGCTTAATCATTGCCTCACAACCAACACAGTGTTGAGCGACAAAAGTTATTACCTAGTGTGGGTTATGCAATCTAAGGTAGTTTCACGTAGATGTCTTCAAGACTGACTAGAGCACCTGCAACGAGCTGTCAGTGAGCTAAATGATGTTATCCATATGGCCAATCAAATACGGCGATTAATGGATTTGTTTGACGTATTTTTGAAAGAATTGACCGCTAGGAATTGTTCTTTTTGTTGAATGATCGATTGGTTCTAGCGCCTCATCAGAAACTGTGCACCTAACCCCTGAGTTTGGCATCCAGCTGATGTGATACACATTACGAATTTAACGCGCATTGTCAAAACCTACATCACGTGTCCTAAATCTACTCTAACGGGTATTTGGGAAATTTTCGCCCAAGATATTCCCAAGGATCATGAATACATACTTGACACCAGTTGTGGTCTCCGTGGCTCAAGAAGGATGTGGAACTTATGCAGCGAATCTATCACCGCTCAACGGAACTAGTTCTCAGCATCCGAAACAAACCGTATAAAGAGAGGATAGCTCAACTGAATACCTATCGACGAATCAGAGGAGACCTTATCTTACTTTACAAAACATTCCATAACCCGAACCATCCGTTACAGGATTTATTCACGCGAAGGGATACGAGGAATTATCGGACCCATGAATATGTGCTGGTCGTACCCCATTCCCGCCTGAACTGTAGAAGGTATTTTTACTCTTTCCTTGTCTTTTATACTTGAAACAGTTTACCTTCAACCGTTGTTCACTCCACTAGCTTGCATGACTTTAAAACGAAATTAGACGAATTTTTATTGCATTATTCGTTTCCCGAACATTTATATACTGTTTGATCTATTTCCTTATATTGTTTATACACTTACATTTCAATTTTTACCATTCTGTAGTTGTTGTTAAGCTTGTTGCTTTTTAGATCATTAAAAACCTTGAATTAACCTTGAATTACATCCAGAAATTATCTATAATTATCCAATGAAAATATGTTTATTTCTGTTATTTTTCACGTAATTTTCTACATTTTTCTAGATTAATGATATTTTAGCGTGCTGGTCAAGAAAGCGGCGCATTAATACCAAGGTAATCTAAACAAGCCTTGTGAACTACATGACTTGAATAATCAATATTGCAGTGTCGTGGGATCAACAACACATGCTCATGGGAAATCTTGACACGCGATTGGCTACTAGCTTCATTGTGTACTTGGCATTAACTTGATATTCATAGTTGAGTTTATATGTTTGCGTGGCTTACAATAAGTTGTAACGAAATGAAAACGCTTTAGATTGGTGCTTCAACCACGGCTTGACCACATTTGTACCTATAGTTTGACCCTATGGTTATTGTTAATTTAATTTCTTTTTCAACCATAAATCTTGAATCTTGTGATGAGAGCCGCTTTTTAATAGATCTCCTGACATTACCCACCACAGTCCTAACAAATCAGACGAATTCGCTGCGTTGGTTGTGGTTGGTCGATGTAGCTGAGCTGTCCATGTGGACAGAAATTTTCATTCAGTTTTCGAGTAACGTTTTACTTCAGACCAAGGATGATCGTCAGGACAGGTAACTTGAGTATGTGGCATTCAATCCACCACCTCTTTCTGACCTTTTCGGTGATCATTCTGTGGTGTTCCCAAAGGGGATGGAGTCCCGTAGGCATGACCAGGATCAGCGGTTGATTTGCCTAATTCTCAAAGTCAATGTCAGCTGAAACGGTGGCTCACATTTGTAAAAGTGCAGAACTAATGGGGTCCCAAACATATTCGAGTGTTTTGGTTGTCCTTTGAGTACTAAGCGCTTTGACCAATTGACATTTTCTTGTGTTGTGGTATTTTAGTGTAAACTTGCTCAATGTTGAAATAATTTACCTCAAGAGTGAGCGTAAACGCAATCGATAAATGCACAGGACATGTGGATGCACTTGATTAATGGTTCGAATTTCTTTTTCGTGTGGGACAAGGACGTAATCGAGGTCAAGAAAACAACAGCAGTTGGCCTCAGTTATCCAAACATAATTATCCCATAAAACAATATGTTTGTATTTGTAAGCTGGATATGATTCGTAGACACAATCTATTTCGAATAAGGCTCTCAATGAAGTTCATTCAAAACTGGTGTAAGGTAACTCAGAAAATTGCTTGAAACTAGCTTAGCAATCGATGAAACAAAGTTCGCTCATATGGTCAATTATCGAAGCAAATCGACGCCAAAAGCGTTGTTACACAGTATTGGCGCATGGACCAATACTCGTTATGATCTACACTTAATGACACCAAAATGGTTTTATCCACTGATGACGTAAATATATGGAGGTGAATCAACAACATCGATGATAGTTATATGCTGCAGAACGATTTGAATGCTTTGCGCGACTGGTCTACCAAGAAACAATCCGCAGTTTAATAATGCCAACCAGCCCTGCTTTTCTTTCACTTATTTTACTTTAATTTTGTGCGAATATCTCCTCCTGGAGGATGTCACGGATTGCATCCACCCACACTCGACGGTCAGAAGCGAGATCCGCGCAGATTCTGAGCCAGGTCCGGTCCAACGAGCGCCATCCGTAAACCGATCGTAGACCAAGCAACTCCACATCCGATGTCACTTGTCCTTTTCGTTCTCGCACAAGCTCGGATCCCAAATCCTGGATTCCACATCCGAAGAAAAGGACATGGTTTAGATTTGTGGTAGTTTGAAAGATGGCCTGCTACGTGAAGCTGTTTGGGATTGCGCCTCGTTTCTGTTGTGCTTGCTACTTTCCCCCGTGTTTGTTTCCTCTAACGATGAACTCCGGATTTCAAACTATGCTGGTCTAGCCTGAGGAGCATGGCTCTAAAAAATTATTTTGCTTCTGAATTGCTTACATGCATGCATGCATACATAACATGCATAATATAAAATTTCTGAATCATTTTTAAACCCTTGATAACTTATTCCAATTTTGAACTCCGAGGTCATGGTTGCATGTCAGATATTTATCACAACAAGAACAAGGTAAACAAAATTATACTTGAATGCCACTGTTACATAGGGTTCGTACAACGAACCACGGTGTTCAAACACAGATCACATGGTGTTTCCTAGTCAAGCACTCAAGGCGCTTGCGGTAGACCAAAGTGATGTGTTGCTCACATCCCCCGAAATTACACTCGACTACCGGTTTCTGGCTGTTTGTAGTCATCAGGTGGAGACAGTAAGATTAGGTTCAGCGAGCCTTGAAACAGTGAAAAAGTGGTAAACAAAGTTATATTTGAATTCCACTGTTACATAGGGTTCGTACAATGAACCAGGGTGTTCAAACACAGAATCACATAGTTATTCTTGGACAAGCACTCAATGCGCTTATATGATTACCAGTGTGTGTATGTGCGGGGGAAGTGAGCAACACAAACTGCTGTAGGTATTTTAATTCTGTGCCTGTGTGTTTTGTGTAGAATTCGTTTTAACTGCCTACAACGTACTCTCCACTAGTTTATTATTATTTTGTGCGACTATCTCCTCCTGGAGAATGAGTCAGCTTCAATGAAGGTTCTTGGGGATTTGAGTACAAAGCGGCGTCCCGAGCACCACTCGGAGTTTGTTCGAGTCAGCTTCTCTAGCCTTTGCACAACCAAGTGCGACCTGCAAGGTAGCAGGGAGTTGCCAGGAAGAGGTGGTCTACCAGACTCTGTTCCAGGTTTTTCCTCGGGGTTTTCTCCCGAAGCCTTTCCCGTGATCGGGTATCCCGCAAGGCAGCGGAGGTTGAAAATCAGGGTTTTGCTTCCCTTAGTGAAATGCCCTCCCAGGCTAACGAGCTCCATCTGCCCGAAGCAAACTGGTTTTCAGGCGCCAGTCACTCGCCTTTGCCCCTTCTCCTGTTGGTAGAAGCAGTTCCGCCGGGCTCGGGGAGCCACTCGTGCAGGCCAGAAGCTGGACTTGGTGTCAGAGGCTATTTGAGACGCGTGCCATATGGGGCATTATAAACTGGAGCTTATCCCCACTGCCACTCCCGGCTATGACAACCTTTGGAACCTCTCCACTAGTTTAGGTTACATTAAATCGAAACTCGACGATAATGGGCGAATTATCCATGATATTGCCCCCACAATTTAAAAATGTTTTTTATTGTTTGCTCCCGTCAGAAGGACCAATTCGTATTATTCGCAGTATATATTATTTTCTCTATATTTTAAAAGTGATTGTTGTAAAGTTAAATGTTGTTTGATCTTGAATATAGAATCATCTACCCAATTCGAGTTGACTAAACCTCATGACTTTATCCCCATTGCCCGCGATGCCAAACGTTGAGTTCGGAACTCAGACCACGAAACAATTTGGCGCTGTTGTTGTTGGTGGTGGTCTCCTTCGATCGATGTTGGCTATGGATGTACATCATGATGTTTCTATTCTTCGCGGCTTTTCGCCAGTGAAAATCTCTCCCGCAATGCGATAGGTGATCGATCGGCACAAGTGGCATGCCGACGGCGTGATCTCCGTTCAGCAGCCACGAGGCGTATCTGCTATTTCTCGGCTTGGACATGACTCTTGACACTGGGTCTCCAATTTGAGCGGTCATAAGCAAGCTCTTCCCAACTCGTACGGTCAATGTCACGAGGTCAAGTAATGTCAAGTATAGCCGAAGATAACAGTGTCGTGTAATTTTAGACGAGGAAGTTGATAATGTCAATTGATTAATCGTGTGCGGATGAAACGTTGAGAGTGTGACGAACCATAGCCACAACGTCGGCCTCGACAGCGCGGCGTAGCACTAAGAGTTACAACCCCTGCACGCGGTCAATACGACATGCGGTCAAAATGTTAAATGGGCAACTATTTTAGGCACTTGATACTGCTATGGACAACATTTTGTTTATTATCAAATTACCATTTTAGAGCTAATTTTCATTTACAATTTGGTCGTGTCTCGGTTACGAAGCCTTCGTGTCAACTGACCTTGAATGCGTTCATTCGCTTGTGACTGAACTTGGGTTCGTCTAAGTGAATCGATGCAGTTCCGTTTCCTTCAAGCTGTTTACCGTTAAGAACGATTTGTTGTGGCGGATGTGTGCATGCTGTGCCTGATGAAAATCATGTTTCCAAACGGAACGACATCCTGGAACTGCTCATGCATATCACATTTGGTTCAATGGACGATTCGTCATCAAGCAAGATTGAATTATCATCAAAACCTCTTTTGTATTGACAAGCAATTGATATTCTCGGGATTTATAAGCTCTATCGTTTTTTCACCATCATTTCCATGGGTTTTTCGAATTCATATACTGCCTACTTTGAAGGCCGTTTCTCATTTTTACGTAGTTCACAGCGGATTGGAGATGCTGGTTAATCCAGGTCATTTTTGACTGCCATGCTCCGAGAAATTACCGTACAGGTCGGTTTTCATTTTTGTACTACATCTGTGTTATCAAACCGAGCTGCTATACACGTCGCTCGATATACATTGAGATCCGTTGTTCCTATTAAAGACCTGTGTATAGCCAACTGCTGTTCTTGTAATCCTGTGTTTAGGTTGAGACCGGTTTTGTAATGAGGTTCATTACGCAATCCCTGCTCCTCTATCGCTGCAATGTCTGATAGAATTTAGATGTCGTGGACAAAATGATCCTACTAGATATTTAAGACACTCTTTTGTCGATACTCCCGTATGCAACATTCGTCTGTTGATTCAATTAAGACGAAGAAAATGTGAAACAACGTGCTATGCGGTCACGTTATTTTGTGCTTCCGCTTACAAGGATATAAATGAAAATTCTTGATTTGTTGATACACGAAGGGCAAGCGACTTTCGCTTTAAGCTTCGTAGTCTCACGAAAAATTGAATCGAGCAAAGGAACTCTGTTTGGGTTCAACACAAAAATACCAGGACTGATACCTCCTGGCAACAATTTTTCAGATTTTGAAGCAAAGTAAACGCTCTCATCATGGAAGTCATGCAAAATTACAATCGCTCTCTATCTTTGAAAATGAAAGGAAATTTGAAATTGCTATAAAGAACTGTCAATGCTCAATCGAGCGTGAAACCAGGGGTGTTTCCTGTGCTTACTGATGATGGATTAACAGTCTCAGCAAAAGAAACAGCTAATGCAATCGCTCAATTTTATGCTAAAGTATTTAATCCATTAACGATTAGTTCGACTGAATAATTACCGCCATTAACTCTGACGCAACATCTGACTGAGATCGAGATAAATTCATATATTATACAACAACATTTGTGTCGAATGAACCCTAGGAACTCGTCTAGAAAGGACCAAATCACACCAACTTCACTGAAATCCTGTGACCAGCAGTTGTGTGAACCATCGCGTGAATTGTATAAACATTCTCTAACCGAAGGAGTGATGCCAACAAAGCGGAAGACAGGGGTAATTTCACATATCTATAAGGGTGGAAGACGTTCAGATCCTGCAATCTATCGTCCTGTCACCTTAATTCCCGCGAGATCCACAGTTCTAGAGCGTATAGTGACGAAAAAATAGTTCATCACTTGGGATCACAAAATAAGCTTTCTGTAGCGCAGGATAGTTTTCGTAAATGTCGCTTATGCTTGACAAACTTGTTTAGGGTGTTAAACGACTGGACCCAGGCGGTTGACGAAGTAGTTAGCATCCACGCTTGATATCTGGATAAATCTGAATCTTTTGTCTGAGTTGATCACTTTCGACTGCTAAAAAAGCTGAAGCAGATTGGTTTCAGTGGACAGCTACTCGTATGGCTATCTCACGGGGCGCAAGGCGATCGTTTGAATCAACGGGGTACAATCACAGGCTATTGATGCCTCTAGTGGCGTACCGCAAGGTTCCGTATCCGGGCCAGTAATTTTCTTGGTTTGCATTAACGCTCTCATGCATGGTGATTCTCTTTGCTGATGATATTAAACTTTGGACGCGGATATAATCATCTGCGGACTGCTTACGGCTGCAAAGTTATTCGGATGCTCTCCGTGAATGGCCGGTGCTGACGAAGCTGCCATTCAATTGCTAATTTGTAAGCTATTCAAATAAAAATATCAATTTGGGCAAACGATATGGAGCT
>JACCGJ010006799.1:0-22238 GCA_013407085.1 Atriophallophorus winterbourni | reverse complement strand
CGTATAAACTGTCATCGTTGATAAATTTTCACGTGAATAAAAATAACTTGTCAATCCCAGCAAGAATGAAATTCTGATGTGATAACTAAGTGTGATCATAAAATTTCTAGATATATGTCATTTGAGTTTATCATGGATTTTTGATTAAAATATCATTTAAAAAATATCGCAAAGCGCTGGAAATCTGTATCTATAGTTAACTTCATAATATTTAATATTTATACATTAATATATAATTTTAATAATAAAAATATTAATAAAAAACGACATATCTTCGATCTCATAACTTCGAATTCTTCATTAGATTAAATAACATTAAAACTTCATTTAAGTGTGTGAGAGTGATGAAAAACATGAAAATGTGAATTTTTGATTGAGAAGTTAAATTTTATTCTAAAGACGACCCTTAAGTCGGCCTTAATGTTGGCTGTGTAAAAGCTTCACCACTGTCAACTTTAAATTTGACAAAAGAAAAACGCCTCAGATCTAGTAATCATTTTTCACATATATGAGTGAGAGCTGAATGACTTAAACATTGATTGTTTTTTTGACCAATTCGAAATTAGGATGTTTTTACATTTAACCTTTCGATTATCGGAAATTGGTAGGAAGTTCTTCTTCTACTTCTTGATAGACGACAGGGGGTAGAGCCATCGTGAGCCGCATCTCTTTATATCAGCAGCATAGTCCAGGAGAACCTCAGTTGAAGAAATCCTGTCCAGTGTTGTTCAGCTTCGCCGTGATTACCAGGAACATAATTATCCAAAGTTAGCATTGAACTTGCTTCAGAGCTCGGTAAGATAACCTCTTCCGGAAGCGCATTCCACAAGTTGAGAGCGTGAATCCCTGTGGTAGGCGTAGTGTCCTTCGTTTTTGAAGCTTTAGAGCATGGCCACGGGTTCTTGAGTCCGTCACGAGAGGGAAAAACTCGCGCAGCTCGTCACCATAAGCTCCCAGTAATATGCGACGAGTTAGCAGCAGGTCGTAGCGCACACGCCGAATACTGAGCGACACGAGGTTGAGGCGTTGAACTCTCTCCACATAAGGAATTGATTTCAATCCTTGTATTCGTTTCGTCGCCCGCCTTTGCAATTTTTCCAACTGGTCACGTTCTCCCTTAGTTTGAGGATAGGTGGCTGGCAAACCATATTCAAAAACTGGTCTCACGTATGTGGAATAAAGAATGCGAAACTTTTGTGGAGTAATCGCCGAAAACGACCGACTAATAGCCCAACATGCGCGGTTTGCAGCATCAGCTTTTCTGTTCGTATCATCCTTCGATTTAAGCGTCCGAGTCACAATTGTACCCAGGTCACGTTCAGTATCAACCCACTTCAGTTGATGATCCCCGAGGAAGTACGCACCTTCGGGCGTGCTTGGCCCCAAAAGCATTACAGCGCATTTCTGTCGGTTTACAGGAAGCTGCCATTTTACCGTCCAATCAAGCAATTTGTTCAATTCGTTCTGGAAAATGGTATTATCAGCAGAAGATCTTACTGTACCCCAAACTTTCAGATCATCCGCGAAAAGTAGACAATTCGTATTTAATGAGTCGGGGAGGTCATTAACATATACTTTAAAAAGTAACGGGCCGAGAACAGATCCTTGCGGAACCCCGGAAGTTGGACGTGTAACCTGCGATTTGACTCCGTTTACCTCGACCTGTGTATAACGGTCAACAAGGAAGTCTTCAATCCAAGTTAGAACAGGTCCCTTTACACCACGAGCACGGAGCTTGAGCAATAGACGTTGAAATGGAACACGGTCAAAAGCCTTACTGAAGTCAATGAAGGCAGTGGCTACCGGGTGACCCAGATCAAGCTCAGCACACCAGTGCTCGCGAGCAGTGATGAGATTGGATGAGCATGATCGTCTTGGCGTAAAACCATGTTGAGCTGATGTTAACTGACTGGTTGTAAGGAGAAAATCTTCAATCTGTTTCTTCAGCAGTCGTTCCAGAGTCTTCACAACTACCGAAGTGAGGGTAACCGGTCGGTAGTTAGCCGGATCACTGGTTTCACCGCCCTTATACATTGGTTTGACAATGCCGTACTTCCAATCTTTAGGTAACCTACCATACCTCAGGGATAAATGGAAGATTATCGCCAGTGGTTTATGTATGATACTCGACAATACCTTTAAAAGCATCGGGTGTATATAGTCCGGGCCAGGTGCTGAGTGTACATCGAGTCGTTCTAGCAAATACTGCACCATCTCTGGCGAGATCGAGATATCCGGCATTTCGGCGTTGCTCTCATGAAGCAGAGGAATGGGAAACGTCTCCTCTGTGTAAACTGAATTGTACTGAGCTGCGAGAAGAACTGCTTTACGTTCATCTTCATGTTCAGTCGAACCTCCCATAGATCTCAAGCAAGGTACTCGTTGAGAAGCTTTCGTTCTACGTCTTATGTACGCAAACAAGCGTTTCGGCATCGAGTTGGCTTCGTCCACCAAGCGAGTTTCATAGTTCTGCCTTTTCTCTCTTTTGAGGTAGGTGCACTTGTTGCGGATAACTTTGTAGGTAACATAGTCATCGGTGCATCCACTAGAACAAAACTTCCGCCATAACCGCTTTCTTACCTTCATGTATTTACGGATAACGTTATCAAACCACGGCGGTCCCTTAGCGGGGGATCTTCCATTCATCCATGGGGCATGATTTTCAAGCGATCTTATTTTACCCAAAAAGTCCAAACAACAGATATCAACATTCGTAGATAGAGGGAGTGACCAGTCCATCGAGTTTGCAGACGTGATTGGACACGTTGTGTCTAATTTCCAGTAGTTTCTCCGGGCATGCGTACGTATTCTCGGTTGAAGTCCCGGATTCCAAACGAACCATAAAGAACAGTGATCGATGCAGCCAATGGGGGTCTCAATAGACAGATTCGTAACATCAGAGAATCTAGGTGTGTCCACCAAATCCAATATCGAAGGAACTTGCCCGACGCATATCCTCGTAGGATCGTTTACATTCTGCACCAAATTCAGCTCCAAAATCGTATCTAGGAATTCTCGTTGGAACGGTTCACCCCTCGAAACTAAATCCGCCCAGTTTATATCAGGAGCATTCAGGTTTCCAAGAACGATACAGTCACCAGTGATACCATACCGTTTGATTTGATCACATAACACCGGAACGTAAGCGCCAGGTGAGCGGTAAATGACCCCAAGTGATGCAGCTCCAGAGCTAGACTTTACCTTACACCAGAGGCTTTCGGCATTTCCAGCATCATTTTGAAACCTTTCCAATACTTCCACAATCAGGTGCTCCTTGAAGTATACGGCAACGCCACCGGCAGATCTCGAAGCTACTCTGTCACTTCTGAAAAGCGTATAGTGTGGTAGCGCGCACTCCATATCAGATATATTCATTGTTAACCACGATTCCGTAACAGCAATGATATCTGGCTGTCGCCGACAGGCAATTTCACTAACCTCATCAAGTTTATTGCGTAGACTTCTCGCATTGAAAAGCAATACTCGAAATCGCTTCACATAATGATTAACTGGGGTTGAATTGACAGCGGCTTCCAACGAATGTGCGGCCTCCTCCTCACTACCCGAAAATCCACAATATGGAGATCAACCTCGCCAGCTTCCCTGCGTGCTCGCAATTCTTGGGTAGCTGTTTTCATTTTGATTCCATCTTCAAGAGATAGGTCGAGTAGTATCTTGAATGGCTCACCCTTAAGACGATGAGCGCGTCTTAGTACCATCTGGACTTGCTCATCCAAAGATAAAACAATTTTCAGCGTCCGCGGTTTGTCATACTCCCTCTTCCGACCAAGTCGGGATGCAGAAATGATGGTAACTCCTTCCTCTCCTTGATCAAAAAGCTTTGAAAAACTTGATTGTAGGAAAGTTCGCTCTTGCTGTAAGCGTATTTCAGCCATGTCCCCGGTTTGCTCAGGAACATTTACCATAACAATGCATCGCTTCCGAGAATCCAAAAGTGGCAACTTTGAGACCGGAGATCTAAAAGTATTATCAGAAGTAGGTACTTCTTCCACTACATTTAGCTGAGCCTCTATTTTGCTCAATCGCCGTGACAATATTTCATAGCCCGGATCACTGTGTAGACCCTCCGACGTCACATCTGCATAAGTCTTATTCCTTCCTGACTTTTGAGCAAACGGTGTTGAAGGCGAGCAAACGTCCAGTTCCTACACGTTCAATGGATCCTCGATACTAATACCATTTTGTAAACGGCTTATAGTCGAGGAAGCGAATGGCATGCAAGTTTTCTCCACATATAGGTGGTGTCTATCCTCAGCTGAGTTTGGGTCAATGTTTATGTCACTTCCAACAAGAATTTTAGCGGCTTTAGTAGATGCAGCTACGAATTTATTCTGACTAATTCCGTGCTTAACACTTGATGGTGGAAGGCATTTCTTACATACAGTCCGAATAATATCGCATGGTATGATCTGAATCCACTGATACGTCTCTGGCTTCATTCCTCCGCACCGAATATGCATCCATTTGAGGCATATTTCACATTGTACTGCTTTTGCATTATCAGCAACCTGTTTAGCGCATACAAGACAAGAGTCCCCCGAGCAAGCAGCGGAGAAACTGATTTCCTTGCATCTTCGTAACAGTAGGTGCTGTATTATCTACTTTCGCAGATTTTCTAGTCATAACCATGTTGAAATCCGGTGAAAATCAAATAAATACAAACCAAAGGATTCGTAAGAAGCAAAATACCACGTTGACCTTGAAATCAAATTCAACAAATCAGTATCAGTATCACAGGGCGATAGTTGACAAAGTCGAAACAAGTGCGCAGATTCTTTTTGAGTTGTGCTTGAAAACACCCACTTCTTCTAGGATTGATTCGTAAGGAGCACAGGCGTGTGTACCTGTGAAGGTAAGTTGTGATAGGTCTCATCAACGAAAGGTATGAAATGTCCTAATGCTAATAGATGATTTTTATTTTTGGTGAATGCCGAACTCTCGTTCATGTGAATGGTAAGCCTATGTATTTTTTCTAGCTGTACTTTTTCCTTCTGGCCTCCGAGCCTAAATACAGTATTCTATACGTGGCCTTATTCTAGCCTTTTAGAAGTTTAGCCTCACCTCAGCTTTGCTGCATTTGAATGTTGAACATAGTCTTGGGAGTCCACTTCTGGCCCTTTGAGCCGCGGCACATTAGTCGTCCCATTAAAAGTTGGCAGAGACTATGATTCCTCATTTTTTAGTAGATTGTACACTACGGATCCACATTTGAGCTAAGTGTGTGGAGACAGACATGTTGTCTGCCGGTATTCAGAGCAAGTGACTTTTCTCTTGGTAAGTGGCAAAATTGAAATGTACATCATGGTTCTCTAATGTGGTTAACGTTAATGCAACGAAAATTAGGGTATGAAATGCACTAATTTATTAGTTTCTCTGTTATTAACACGCCCGCTCCAAAAAGTGAACAGATGTAATGTGAATATATATTCGAAACGAAGTCTAATAGTAAAAATCCAAGCACCAATACCACCATCTGATTGCCATGCTATACAAGATACAGCCATGGTTTCTGCAATCGCCTTGTTAGCATAAATCTACACAAACACTACCCTTCTTTCAAATGTTGTCTCATTCAGAGATGCAGTAATCACTCAGCCTTAACGGAAACCCATGATAAAAAATTATAACATTATAAGTGAATCACCTCGTCTTAAATAATATATCAAATAGCCTGTAATATTCGAATGATCGAAATGTATCAAACATGTACTAAACCCAAAGGTAGCAATCAGAATAAGCAACTGATCACGAAGTATATTCGAATATTGCGCAATTAACAATTAATGGCTTATTATAAAATTTACATGAATAAACAGTCATTGATTGTTCATAGTACAATTATTACATCTGCCACAGTTTGCAAATGGTCCTGAGTTTTAATAATCCCGGTACGGCTTGCTCTTCAGAAGTTCTGATCTTCTTAACTGTCTTTCCCGTTCAGTATCTTCAGATGTATCTACGGTAGTGGTGTTATGATGGTCAATGCAATCAGAATCGGGACATAACTGACCTGTATTTATGTAGGTAATTTGATCCACATGACGGCGATGCATTCAGCCAAAATCAAGGTCCATTATTTTTATCATGCATTTACCGATATTGCCAAGCACGATACCAGAGCTCGGTCGGAATTCATCACCACGATTAAATGAAACTTCAGCTGATCCAAACAAATCGATCAAGTTCGTCAATTGTAGTAGGTGCACAAGAAGTGATTGCTCGCTTTAAGGTACCAAGGTGCAGTGAATAAGTGTCGACAACCAAGAAAATGTAACTATTGTATAACTCTTGCAGCAGAAAAATGGCTGCCGTTATCACTAACAACAGCAATAGGAACTCCTTCGCGACTGAATACTTTTCGCAGTGAAAGTATAGTAAAACTAGAGTTTGGTTTCTGCGTCCAAAGGACTTTAAGCCCTTTTAACTAACAATCAAACACGAGCAATGCATAGTACTTGCTTGAAAATGGACCACAATAATCAAAAGTAATGCGCTGCCAAGCTTCACATGCCAATACCCATGGTATCCATTTGGATGGTTGTCGGAAGACATTATGATGACAAGCTTCGCGAGAAAAACAGTTCTGCGTATGCCTGCGTCTATCGCAGACCACCAGCATAAACTTCTGGCTAAAGATTTCAATTTTTCTATTCCATGATGTCCGGAATGCAAATCATTCAGTACAGCTTTATGCAAAGTGGGAGGACTAATAATTCTATCATTCAAGCGTAATAAACCGTCAGGAGTTGTTGAGAGTTCATCTCGTGTAGTAAACTATAATGGAAATTTCCTCAGAATATGTGAATACCATCCTTTCTTCAAAGCAGTAAAAATAGCAGATAAGAAACTTTTCGTGTCACCAATTAACAAATGACGACTGACAGGAAGTGGTTGCACCAAACGAGAATCAAAAGTATCATCAGGTTTCGAAACTGGTACTGACTGGCGTGACAGGTAATCTACATGTTGAATGTGTTTAGCACTTCGATGTTTAATTGCATAATCATAAGCACTGAGTGCTATGCTTCATCGTTGAACCATTGAAGCAGTACTTTTCGAAATAGATTAACCAAAGTCGTATATGAATTTCAAGGCTTCATGGTTAGTAACAATGGTGAAACGATGACCAAACAGGAACTTGTGTAAACTTTAAATGGCTCAATAGCCATCTAACGCTTTACGGTGTGTTTGAGAATAAGTTATTTCAGCAGTAGTCAGCCTGTGAGAAACGCATACTACTGGATGTCCATTTTGCTCGAGAACAGCACCAATACCGTCGGAGGATGCATCGGTAATTACATGGGAATGATATTCCCAAAACTGCCATCACTACTCCATTTGGTCTGTTCGAATTTCTCAGGATGCCGTTTGGTCTACGCAAGGCTGCACAGACCCTCCAGAGATTTATGGACCAAGTTTTCCTGTCTATCTTTCGTCTGCGTGTACATTGATGATGTCCTAGTCGCAAGTATAAATCCCACTGAACATCTTGAACACCTTCGTGAAGTATTTCAACGTCTATCCCACTACGGCATTGTGGTAAATCCCGATAAATGTCTGTTTGGTGTGAGTTCTGTCGAAATTCTTGGACACCGAATTGATAGTTTAGGTATAAAAACGTTACCTCAAAAACTATCAGCTATCCAAGATTATACATGTCCCAGCTCCATCCGTCAAGTCAGACGTTTCTTGGGTTTGGTCAACTATTATAGACGCTTTATTCCACAATGTGCTATGATTTCAAAACCATTGACTGACTTGTTACATGGAAAGAAACGTGAATTTAAAATGAATGACGAAGCCATCAAATCATTCGAACAACTCCAATCTGCACTAAACAAAGTAACTTCACTGACTCATTTATCAACGAACCCCAATGCTCGGTTGTCTCTTACTACAGACGCATCACAAGGAGCAGTCAGAGCATTCATTCAACAAGAAGAGGACAATATCACCAAGCCATTCGCTTTGTTTTCTCGTCGTCTTCAACCAGCTTAAACTCGATACAGTACGTTCGACCGTGAGTTACTGGCTATCTATTATGCGATACGACATTTCAGACATTTGCTTGAAGGCCGTGATTTCACAGTATGGACCGATCACAAGCCCTTAACGTTTGCTCTTTCCGCACCATCGGATCGATATTCGCTTCGAGAAATACGTCACTTGAAATATATCTCGCAATTCACGAGTGACATTCGATATCTTCCCGGCTCGTCAAACACAGTTGCGGATACATTCTCTCGTATTCAGTTAAGCGCTACTGACCTACCTGGAATCGACTTTGAGCAATTAGCACGTTCGCAGCAAAATGACCCTGTAATAAATCGGTATATTACTTCAAAATCTGGTAAAATCCACCGTATTCCAATACGTAATTCCAATTATTATCTGGTTTGTGACATGTCTACTGGTAAAGCCCGTCCAATTTTCCCATCAGATTTGAGACGTACCGTATTCGAGCATTTACATAGTTTATCACATCTCGGAATAAAAGGTAGCCAAAAGCTGATTAGCCCTCGTTATCTTTGGTCTGACATGCATAAAGACATTCAACTTTGGACCAAGAGTTGCCTCCGATGTCAACAAAGCAAATTCCAACGTCACACCATCAGTTCCCCTGGTGTATTTCCACCTGTTACGGAGCACTTTCAGCACGTTCACTTGGATCTCGTTGGTCCATTAGTGGTCTCTAACGGTTGCTCCTATATATTGACCTGCGTCGACCGTTTTACTCGTTGGCCATTGGCTGTAGCCATACCGGATATCAGTGCAGAAACGGTTGCGAAAGCTTTCGTTCAACATTGGATCAGCAACTTTGGTGTAACAAATACTATTACCACTGGCAGAGTTTCCCCATTTCAGTCGACGCTTTTTCGGGAATTTAATAGAACACTCGGTACAAAGCACATACAGACTACAGCCTACCACCCTTCTTCAAATGGCTTAGTCGAAAGATTTCAACGGCAACTCAAAGCCGCAATCATGAGTCACGGAAATTCAGAACGTTGGTCCGAGTCATTGCCCTTCGTGCTTCTGAGTATCCGTACAACCGTGTAGGAAGACCTGGGTTGCTCAGCTGGTGAAATGGTGTACAGGAGTACACTTAACCTACCTGGCGAATTTCTGACATTTTCCGATTCACCAAATGATCTTAAACATTCATAATATGTCAGTCGCCTTCGCAGCTCCGTGAAATCATTACGAGCTATCCCAACTCGCCAACACGCTCAACCGTTCTACATCCCAGCCGACTTGTCTACCTGCGACTTTGTGTTCGTGCGCGCCGATCATGTACTTCGAACACTTCAACCACCGTATACTGGTCCGTACAAGGTGCTTATCAGGCATCCCAAGTATTTCGTAATTGACCGAAATGGATCAAGATAAACCGTGAGTATCGATCGTCTGAAAGTCGCTTACGTAAAATCAACATCGAAAGCGAAAGCAAATACCCGAAACATTACTCCACGGACGTTTAATACTGACCAACACGTCCCTTCATCTGATTTATCAGAAACCAACCTTATCCCTGATAAACCCCCATTCCGTTCGTGTCTCAAACCACCCGACAGACAAACACATTCAGGTCGCAAGGTACATCTTCCCCAAATGTTTGATGATTTTATAACCAAGTGTTTTATTTTCGAGCGTCTTTTTCTTGTTCGACGCTCTAGGAGGGGAATCTGTGGTGACGGTTCAAATATTTATTCAATAGTAATCAATAATTCTGTAATTCAAATTTTCTCGTTGTTAACCTTACATTGATTATAATACACTCTTTGTCTAGGCACGGTTTTCGTTCTTCTGTGGTTGTCTAAGAGTCAAAAATTGTATGTGGATATAACTGGAATACACACAGCCTCGGAATCCATTCCTCACTATCCACTTCAATTACTTCAATCGTACAAGCTGATTCAAAACAAAGCCGGGGTGAATGACACGATCATTATTTGATTATGCTGTAATCCTTTTGCATACCGTTACTAAACTTTAGTAATAACACTTCAGCAAATGTACTCTCGTTCTAGATAAAAAAAGCTTTACTCATTGTACACAAACATGAGTTCATTTTGAACTAAATTCGGATCCCATTCTACAACATTAATGTTATACTGCACCATATATTTCCCTCTTTCCACAGCGTTTTCCGCCCTAATTAATATGGAGCACTTTTCGCTTTGACTACCTTGCTGAAAAAAACGTTTTGGCAGTGGTGGGTGCTTCTCTGCAGCTTTCACACGGAAAGAAATTCTGGACGCTCGATTGGCTCATTAGCCACATACTGTCCTATGCAAACCGAACTGAACTGAACAACTGAAACTTATTCAGACCCAATGTGCTAACTATCCTGTGGTAATCTCAATAAGCTTGTAGTTTTTTCCCACATTACACTATTGGCTATTGATTATCACAATGGTATTCATGTTTAAAATTCAAAGTCAGTCTGGAAGTTTTGCTTCTTACGACGCATTATGTATCAACATTCAATAGTCAATAGTCAATAGTATATTGTCGTAAAAAAGCAACAAGCATAAAAGAAAAACACAGGATGTTGTACACATGGAATCAATAGTTCAGGGTTAAAGTTAAGGTCCGAATGAAGGAGAACGTTGATACTGTAAGGGATGGGGATGCGAGCACCACAAAACTTTGGTTGATACTTCCAGTTGAAAGCAGTTTGTGCGCTGAAAATCGGAAAAAAGTGCAGTATCATAGAGTATAGAAAGTTATAGCTTTTCAAACGTTATGAAGCAAATGAAACAAGTGCATATCTAAACGGTCTTTAAAAATAGAAAGGGAAGGGGCAGACACAACAAAAAGTGGTAGATTGTTCCAGGTTTGTGCAACACGAACGGCAAAAAAGTGTTTACGACAGTCCAACCTGCTTTGTTGATGGGCAATTTTTAAATGATGGCCACGCGTACGATTGCCGGTAGCAAGCACAAGCAGTTCTTTACAGGGATGGCATTCTTCAGTGAGTATCCTGTAAGCCAGTATCAAGTCGCCACGGATTCGACGGTACTTGGATGAAAATAGGTTTAGTGCAGTGAGACGATCTTCGTAAGTATAACACTCAAGCCCCTTTACCAGTCTCGTGGCATGGCGTTGAGGCCGCTCAAGTACAAGTTCGTCACGCTTCAGCCACGGATGCCAGACGGAAACCGCATACTCCAAATGAGGGCGAACGTACGAATTTAGGAGGGCTGGAAAGAAGCGTATGTCAAACCGACCGAGAGCTCGCTTCAGTAGACCAACGTTTCGATTCGCCACACGTGATGCCTTGATACATTGAGCCGAACATCCGTGGTCGTTCTGAACTAACACACCAAGGTCTCTCTCTTGTCGACTAGCGAGGAGCTGGGTATCACCCAGGGTATAACTGGGGTTACCCTCTTTTCGGATGCGAAGTACACGACATTTTCCAGCATTGAACGGTAAATGGTTCGCTACCGACCAGGCGTAAAGGGAATTTAAATCAGACTGCAAGTCGCTAATAGCGTTTGGGAAAGAAAGCTCGCGCCATATTTTGATGTCATCAGCAAACATTAGAAATGGGATGTCACTTTTTTGCCGATGTCATTGACGAATAAAAGAAAAAGTTCGGTCCAAGAACCGATCCTTGGGGTACTCCACATTCAGTAGGGAAGGTCTCGGAAAGCGTCTCACGCACCCGCACACGAAGAGTCCTGGAGGACAGAAATGCAGCTATCCATGTCAAGAGAGGAGGGCCAATTCCAAGAGTACGTAGCTTATGAATAAGTACCGCGTGGTGAACTCTGTCAAAAGCCTTAGAAAAATCAAGGTAGATAACGTCCACTCCGTATCCATGGTTGACTGATCTGATCCAACTGTCTCTAGCTAGGAGTAAATTTGAAGTGCATGAATGACCACGGCGAAATCCATGCTGCTCACTAGTGATCAGACCCGAGTATTCGAATGCGCTCATTATATCTTCTGCAATGATCGACTCCATAATTTTGGACAGCACCGGAGTTAATGTAACTGGCCGATAATTCCCTGCGTCACTGCGGTTACCTCCTTTGAATATTGGAGTTATTATTCCTTCCTTCCAACCGTCTGGCACTGCAACCGTGTCTAATAAGCGCTGAAAATACAACGCAAGAGGTTCAGAAATGGCATCAGCGACTGCTTGTACCGCCTTTGGCGTGATTTGATCGATTCCTGCAGAAGAATTTGCACGAAGCAGCAATATCTGCTTTTTTACTCGGGCAGCAGTAAATGTAACCGATGAAATATGGAAGGGAAGATCAGGCTGCAAAAATAGCGGTAACTCTTTTGCCGAATTGCGGAAGATTGGCATGAAATGCGCTCTCAAGGCATTTGCGGCCTCCTTCATACTTGTGGTCGGACCTTCATCAGTTTGTAGTGGCGGGATACCAGAGCGAACCTGTTGCTGCTCGTTGACATACTTATATAGTGACTTTGGGTTACACGCAAACCGGTTTGCAAGGAAAGTCTGGTGGTGCAGCTTGTCTTGGCGTACCAGTGTAGTACAATAATTACGAAAATGTCGGTAGCACTCCCAATCGGATAGCAATTGACTCACTTTGAAGCGATTCCATGCAGCGTTTCTATAACACATCCATTTGCGTGTTCTACTGCGTACGAAAGAATTGTGACGTTTCGATTTCAAGGGAATTGTCTTAGCCACAGAAGAATGGCTCAGAAGCAAGTGCCATCTTGTTACAAATTCAGTCCAAGTCGCTGTAGGAGTGTCATTAAGCAAAAAATCAAAAGTGTTTGCTGACATGATGTCTCGAAAAGTATTATAATTTGTTACAGTCTTGATTTTAACAGACGTTTGAACTGGATAGCTCGCATAACAAGTGTAACAGAACGTTAGGACTACATGATCACTTTTCCCAAGCGGTGGTTCAATGTGTGTTTCTTCAATCATCAGCTCTTCATTGGTTAGCAGCAAATCCAGGAGAGAAGGTACATCTCCTCCACGGAATCTTGTAGGTTCGCGCACATGGTTATATAGCGGGTGGGTTGATATAAGTCCATCAAGTTCCGTTGCAAAGAAATCACTTGCATGTATTGTTGATAAACTAGGCGAATTAAAGTCTCCCATCAGTAATACATGACTGTATTTTAAAGATAAAGCATGTCGCATGGACTCAATAAGTTTCCTATCAGCATCAGGATCGTTTTGCGGAGGGCGGTAAACGACACCCAGGAGAACATAATCCTGCTTTTTGAGATGAATACGACACCAAAGTGAGTCTACAAGAGGTAAGCAGTGAGGAGATAGAGGTTCACAAATAAATGAGGATGCAAAATATAAGAGAACCCCGCCGCCTTTGGTTGGACGATCGTTACGAATGACTGACATTCCAGTGAGTGAAATTTCCGCGTCTGTTACAGAATCCGACAACCAAGTCTCCGTAATAGCAATGAGATCAAAGGGGTGAGAAGCATGCCGAGTACGCAATTCTGGGAGTTTGCTGATGAGACCTTGAGCGTTTGTGTATAAACAATTCAGACTTTCTCTTGAAAGACAGGGATCCGCATCGTGGGAAATTATTGTGCCGACTCTGAAGTAGTCGGCTGTTGGAGGTTTTTTGAGAATGGTGCAGATACGTCAGGAGAGGGGGTACCGCTGTGTTTAGAGGATACTTGGGTTTTGGCTTGTCAGCAGCCGCTCGCAAGCGAATTTCAGCGGGGGCTAGGTGTTTAAATTGGTACCACGCCTGTAGAGCAGTGTGAACCATATCTTCAGAATGAAAAGTAATTTTCAATATCCTTGGACCCTGGCCCTTGTAACTGAGCGAATTCGGTAAGCGTTTGACGGCAGTAGTAAGAGTACCGGAAATTCTGCTTTGCGACTGAATAAAACGCCACTGATCACAGTCGTGGGTCGCAGATTTAGCGGCATCGTCATCGACGAGTTCCGGAACGCCATAGAGAAAGATACTTTTTTTGTCACTTGCTTCTTTCCAATTATACGACGGCTGCTTTTTCAGTCGGCGTTCACTCCAGGGAATGTCCGGATGTATACGAATTGCAGTTGACCCCCGGTTCAAGGTGTGAGCGGCAAGCAAGACATTTTCGATATCTTCCATTGCGTTGAGCGTTACTCTTAGCAGTCTCGGTTCGCCAAAATGAGGTGAGTTTGGGTGACGTGACAAACGTACTAAACTTACTGGATCAGCAGACACGTGAAGGGTATCGCATAATGCACGCCATTGCTGTGTGTCAGCTTGCTGACGAGTTTTAAAGCAGGGAGACGTAGTTTCCGGCACATTAGAGCATATTATTGTCAATGAATCAGACTGACCAGGGAAATTCTGAGAAGCAACTGGCTTCCTAGTCGATGACATCACTTTAGTGAATTTCTCTGTAGAAAGAGGAACATCACTTTTGGTTGCTGGTGAGTTTCCCGCGACTAACGACGCGAATGTGGGAACGGGATGAGGTGCGAGTTTTTCAATCTGCAACGGTTGAGAATTTGAAGAAGAAACATTTATTCCCTCTAATTGGCTCAGTCGCTTTTCAAGGGATGCTATTTTTTCGATTGTTGATCTAACAGTTTATGCAGAAAACGAACAATGGGGTTGTTTGTACAGGCTTTGCAAAACCAGAGCATAGTTGAATTTTTTGGTGGGCAATAAAATCAGCAGGCGTCAAACCTGAGCAACCAGAATGAAACCAGGAACAACAAATGCTGCATTCTATTCCTTCTAAAACCGAAGTTGAACATCCGGTTTCACCGCAAACGGCAAGTCCCGGTGAGCTTTTGGATTCTTGAGATTTCTTACGAGTAATTGGTTGATTTGATGTAGTTGAAGAGTTACGACGAACAGTTTTTGAGCCACGGAGAACCATTGTCAGTAATGTAATGTTGAAAACTTAAATCAAAAAAATGTTATAAAAATGACGGAGCGAAATTCCACGTTGACCTTGAAATTCGAATGTATGTATGAAAGCACAAGCCTGATCCAGGGAAAGTGCCGTACAGTCAGAGACTGCACGTGGGCTAGGATACTGTCACATTAGATATTGTTGAGGATATTCCGAGCTATTTCAAGATTAAACAACAAATTTTATTCGATTTTCAACCGTATTGAACATGGTCATGACTCGTAAATCTCCAAAAGTAGACCATGTATATTTATATATGTATATACCGGACGCCACTAATAGGAGGATTACGAACTACACGCTACTGCGTGAGCTTGTTGCCGCAAACACGTGGGACTTGCTACATACTGCGCAACTTGACACTGCTTGGAGTTATTTTTTTACAAGATGGCACACATTACTTGACCTATCATCGGCCATGAAGGCAATACCAACAAAAGACGACCGACCGATAATTAGAAGCCGGCTCCCCGGGTATAGATCACACACTCAAAAGCTTTGAATGTAGTCGCAGCATATATCTCAAACGATCTGGCGCTATATTTCCAGTGTTCACTCGACTCAGCCGAAGTCCCAAAAACTTGGAAACAAGGCTTGATCAATCCGGTCTTTAAAGGAGGCGACCGCACCTTACCAGCTAATTACCGCCCGGTGACCTTGCTGTCTGTAATCTCAAAGGTCATGGAAAGTATTATACACCATTACACGCCACCTTGAAGAAAATCACATCCTTGCTTATGAACAGCATGGTTTCCGGCCAGGACACTCATGTTGGCCAGGGACGATTGGACAAAAGCCTTGGACTGCCGGGTGGCAGTTGACGTGGCATACCTGGATTTTTCGAAAGCCTTTGATAGAGTTGATCACCTTATTCTCATTCAGAAGCTACGCCACTACGGAATCGATTACCCCTTGTTGACGTGGATCAGCCGATTTCTGCAAGATCGCACATTGTGTGTGCGCGTCAAAGACGCCTATTCATACTGTTTCCCGGTGACCAGTGGAGTTCCGCAAGGATCCGTACTCGGACCCACTCTCTTCCTTATATTCATCAGTGATATCAACAGGATCTTATCAAGCTCATTTTTACTCTTCGCGGATCACCTCAAGGTTTGGCGTCGTATATCTAGCTTCGAAGATAATCGAATCCTGCAACGTGACCTCGACCGCCTCGACCAGTCGTCATTAGAACACAATTTACCCTTCAACTCAACAAAATGCCACATTCTGACTATTCGACACTCTATTCGTTACGCTTATCACTTGGTGGACGAACGTTTGCACCATGTGGACCAGGTAAGCGACCTCGGCGTCATCGTACAGCACGACTTGGGTTGATCCAGCCAGTGCGACAAGGCTGCAAGAACCGCAAACTACACTGTTGGTCTTCTGAGGCGACTTTTCAGACGCTTTGACCGACGACTCTTCCCACAGCTACTGTCCGCTTACATCCGCCCCCCGCTCGAATATGCAGTCAGTGCGTGGCATCCGTGGCTCCAACAAGACATGAACGCCCTCGAACAGCCACAACGGCGAGCAACAAAGCTTATCAACGGCCTTCAAAACGTCCTACGAAGAACGGCTGCAGTATAGCGGCCTCTTCTCAATCCGCTACCGACTCCTCCGCGGAGATTTGCTTTTGACCTTTCGCATTCTCACAGAGAATCAGCACCCTTGCAAGTCCCTGATGCCTCTATCCAATCGACGTAATCATCGTGGGCACAATCTCAAGATTGCTCATCAGAACAGCCGATTGAACAGTCGAAGGTATTTCCTACCCCTTCGCATATGCCGTGTTTGGAACGCTCTCCCGCCGGAGGTGGTATGTGCTGAGTCACTGTCTTCGTTTAAGCAACGCCTAGACAAACACCTATGGCAATCAACTTTCAAGTGACTTTTTGTTTATCTTTCGCCATTCCGATCTACCCCATTATACTACATACCACTCACATATCCATAAACGACTAACACTTTTTCCAGTCTTTTCTCCCCAGCTTACAAGCATCAACGTTGCTCACGCCAAAGCAACCGTCCGCAAGTCCGTCATGCACTGGAGGACGTGGTGGGAATGTGTCTTGGGCTGACACTTCTCCCTATAAAAAGCCACAAATGTCCAATCAAGGTGTATGCTATACGCGAACATGGCCCGCTATAAGGCCTATTTGCCTCAGTTTTTCTCTCATCATGTATGCTTTTTAGTACGCTTTGTGCGACCCTCTGTACACACCACCCAGTGGTTTCTTACAAGCTATCAGCTTTTATTACCACAATAAAACTATTGTCTATTAAGCAATATGCCTCTGTGTTCTGTTTTGAAGACAGTGATCCTGCTTCTCTTGCTCAAAACAGTGAACTTCTTTATACGGTTATAACTCCTGTTAGAACAGTTAGACAGACAATCCGCGCCAGGGGTGGACGGAATTGACGCGTTGGTTTTACAAGCCCTCTCAAATGTCTTGTGTAATCCGCTGGCAATGTTGTTTAAAAAATCATTCATTTTAGGTTTCTTACCACAGGAAACATTGTATCATAAAACTTATTTTTAAGGGTGGGGACCTTAGTTGTCCCACAAATTTTAGCTGACCCACTTACGAATTCTACTACGAATCAAAGTACGTAGGACACGTCATTTGTCTGTTTTGGAAGTCGATGATTATTGCAGTAGAAAGTGCCACTGGGAGACAACTCTGGACCAGGTGAGCTCAGGGTTGCCATTTAACGTATAGTCTAAATCGTTTAGCAGTGACGATTTCTTACAAAGTCTTGTAGTCCGTGACTATCCGTACCAGATGCAGTATAGTTCTTGGTTCACGTGCAAAAAGCTCACTCTTATACTGGATTCCATTCAATAGCAAGATGTGTGCCGTCCGTCTAGCTACTTCTATCGACGATACTTCCCGAATTCAAAATAAGCGCTGCTCGTTCGTAGTAGCCACTTATTCTCCGACTAATGGTAGCACTGATGACATCAAAAATGTTTTCTATGACGAACTCTCTGCACTCTAACGACGCACAAAGTGTTCTGATATCATTATTCTTCTGGGGATATGAATGGTGAACGCTTTCTTCACCTATGTGCACAGCACATAGTATTTATAGCTAGAACTTCATTTATGCATAAAAAGCGCAGTGTGCAACTTGGCATCTGTCTAACGATGATCAGTCATGGACACAAATTGACTATCTCTCCATAAACGCTAGATGAAGGGGCTGCATTGAGGACTGTCGCTCCTTTGGGAACAGCAGTATAGATTCTGATCACGCGCTCATTCGATCGAGATTTACATTAAAATTCTCTGGCCTAAAGACAGTCATCTCTAAGCGCATAGCTTTCGAGAAGCTTTCTGATCCAACAGCTAATCGAAGTTTATAAAAACAAGATCAACTGCGTGACTAGAATCAGTCAAAGCACACCAGCTTTCTCGCGCCAGGAGCAAGTTACTCATGCATGGGTGACGCTTGGTAAATCCATGTTGGTGTGCACATCAATCACCACAATCTGAAAGAAAGCTCTATATTTTGCCCTTGATCAACATCTCTGAAATTTTTCCTATCACAGACGTCAGTGCAACCGGTCTATAATTTTCGGGACAACTAGGGTCTCCACCCTTAAAGATAAGTTTTATGATACAATGTTTCCATTCCTGTGGTCATAAACCTAACTTGAAATATTTTTTAAACAACATTGCCAGCGGATTACACATGACATTTGAGAGGGCTTGTAAAACCAACGCGTGAATATCGTCTAACCCTGGCACGGATTGTGTGTCTAACTCTTCTAGCAGGGGTTATAACCGTCTCTGAATGTACGTCAAGGTCGTAAAGAAGCTCACTGTTTTGTGCAACAGAAGCATGATCACTGTCTTCGAAACAGTACATGGTGACATATGGCTTAACTAGGGCTTCAGACCACCCTCATCAATGGCTAGGGGTGTATGGCGATGTCTTTGTGCGGCGAATAAGCGCTTTCATGCGCAAGTAGTCTCGTCAACCGTTCGCTGCTCGTACAGCCTATGTTTGCTGCGTTTTAATATTTTGGTTGTGTCTTTAGCTTGCCGCTCCTGACAGATCTGGTTCCAAGGTTGTCACAGCCGGGGATGGCAGTGGGGATGAGCTCCCACTGTCTATAAAATGCTCCCATATGGCGTGCGTCTCAAACAGCCTCTGACAACCAAAGCCTAGCTCCTGGCCTGCACGTGGCGGAACTGCTTCTACTGACAGGAGAAGGGGCAAACGCGGATGACTGGCGCCTCAAAACCAGTTTGCTCCGGGCAGATGGAGCTCGTCAGCCTGGGAGGGCAGTCCGTCTAAGGGATGCGAGACATCAATGAAGCCGGCTAATCCACCCGTGGAGCCAGCCGCACAAAAGTAAAGTAAAGTAAGTAAGGAAAACCCTGATTCCAAACCTACGCTGGCTCGCGGCATACCCGATTGCGGGAAAGGCTTCAGGAGTGAACCCTGAGGAAAAATCCCTGCTGCCTTGCAGGTTACACCTGGTCGTGCAAAGGCTAGAGAGGCGTACTCCAACAATCGCCGAGGCACTTCAAGAGAGGCGCAAGAACCCTCAAAATCGTCACCGGCTCTCGCGAAGGGAAAAAAACCGCTGCCTTGCGAAAGACTTTTGAGTCAAAGGCTCCGGGTGGGGTCCCCTAAGCTAACCCCCTACTTCGGCCTTGACAACCGGGTAGTATGTCGCCTTCAACAAGAACCATGGAACCTACTTCAACTTCATCATGTACCCTCTTCATGGTTGACTTGTTGGCACATCGTCTGTAAAGACTTGTGTAATAATAATAGGGCGAATGATACAAGACACCTATTTTGCCAAAGGAAGTTGTATTCCTTATCCTCAGAGCATTGTGCATTTGTCGTTTTGTGTGTTACTGATGTATGCAATGTTTCTTTTGTGACCCGCTTTTTCTTCCATTGATAAATTGAAACTGCTTGTACGATTGTCCTAATACGTGACATCAACTTACATACAACTCGCGCATTCACACGATGAATCAGTACAACTATGCTGTGATCCTTTCCACACTCAACGCATTTCAACACTTAATTTCAGTTTGTATCTTGATACTGCCTGCAGACTAAACTGTACAAGCCGTCGCGGTTTCCCTCCGTTGTTCAAAGATTGGACGATGAACGCCATTCTAAATTGTTTCAAACCTTCATTTACAAGAGTTTTTTCTTGTATTATTCGTAAAAGCCATTATGGCCCGGTCGCTATGGACGGTTTGCACCCAGTGGTATTATGTCGTTTGATAAACAGCGGCATTTGTCACATTTCACCACTGCATCCTGTAGTGCGTTATACGACAGTATTTACTTCTCTACCGTCCAACCGGCTATGGGAAGGAGTGACCGGCCCACCTGGTGGTACAAAGCGAAGAGCAAGAGGAAAACGAAGAGTGACACGCCAAAAGATCGATCTGAATCGTGGACAGCGCATTGGCATGGGAGTGGCAAATATAAAATTCCCGGGACTGAATATGAAGCTACGCCATGATGAAAGTCAGCATCAGTTTGAGAAAGTTAGTTTAATTGTTTTTCTCCGCATGTGAACTTATTCACTGAATGTGTGTTTCAGCTGTTTTTCAATGTGATTTTGTTCCTCATCGATTATAGAATGAGCATGCTGGCAGTAAGTAACCTAAAAAAGACACCAATCAATAAGATATCTAAGATATCTATACTATATATTATATCTATATCTTATAGCATATATATTATTGATTGGTTTTCTTTATTTGGTCATATAGTATAGCTTAGATTTAAGTTAATTAGGATATATATATATATATATATATGATGGAAAGAACATCGGCCATGGGTAACATTAAAAGCCTTTAGTGTGTGTTTGTAACCCTAACCAACCAGGTCCGATTGAATCCTTCTCTGAGATCTACGGTTTTCAAAAAAGGTGTTTCTTAGGCCTTTGGAAAAAATAGTGATTAGTTCAGCCGGCATTTTAAACAACACCATTTTTACACACCATTAAAATGTCCCAGTTTTCTTCGCAATGGTAACATTTGTTATCATCACCTAGCATAGAAGAATACCGATGGTACTCTGTTCTCTAAAGCGACACAGGGCTGCAAGCTTCGATGACCACCATGTATTCTTCAAAGAAGGAAGCGAGGTAGTCGTGACAGAATTGTTTGAACTTTTGTTCAGGTTAGAAAGGACGAGAGGGTATGTATGAAAGCACAAGCCTGATCCAGGCAAAGTGCCGCACAGTCAGAGACTGCACGTGGGCGAAGATCATCATCATCAGCATCATCATGAAGCCCAATTACTGGAATTGAATTGTAATGGAATTGAATTGTAATGAATTGAATGAAATGCGATCCCAACAGACATCGAATTGAGAATCAACGCCGGCAAACAAATGTAATGTGTTAACGGGGGTTTGATTATGTCATCCAAATCGCCTTAAATAGGAATATTGTTTCTGAGTTTTATCGCGAATCGAACGGAAAATCGGCGGAATGCGAGTGAAAACGATAACAGGAAATCGATAAATCAATATGGCATTATCGGCAATCGAAACTTGACATCCTGTTGGAGGAGAGTTCAGCTAACCAGCTCAGCTTGCATCGTGGTGGGTATGATTTGCGGAACCACACCACAACCTTCCCCCCTCGAAATTGTTGCGTTGTTCCGATCTGCCAACCTCGCAGACCTTCTAAGAGCAGTTGACTCCTGAGGTTCCACACTTGGTTCTGGTTGATGCGTTGATTCCTGATTGATGTTTTCCTCTACTGACCTTTTGAATTGTACTTGACTTTTGTGACGTTGGTGCACACTTGCATCCTTTAGGTCAGTGATTTCAATCATTGAATTTCCGATTTGTCGCGTGACGATGCCATGAGCGGGTCTCAAGTCGTTTCCTCTGAAATAAGTCACATCACTCGAATCCATTCGGTGTAGGGAAGTTCGTAGTGTCCTGGATTTGAACAACTTGGCTGGGCTCTCTCTGGTCGTGCAATGGACGGCATTACGGTATTGCGTAGAAAGGTTATCAATGAATACTCCAAGGCTTGAAGCTTGTCAGGATTGGCTGAGTGAATAGCACTCTTGATAGTTTCACAAGATCTTCTGCAGCGCCGTGGAACATGGATGCCGCGGGGCAGTTCGTATGTGTCGGCACCCGATGCTATCCAGCCATTCCTTCATTTCATTGGAACAGAATTGGGCACCATTGTCAGTGATAAGTACTTGTGGGATCCCTTCACGGCTGAAACACTTCCTTAGAGCTTGCATTGTAAACGCCGTCGTTGCTGTGGTTGTCAAAAAGACTTCTGGCCACTTGGAATACGAGTCGG
>JACCGJ010006793.1:0-12302 GCA_013407085.1 Atriophallophorus winterbourni | reverse complement strand
AATGTTTTAGGATATGTTTCAGTTTATTTTACCATTTTCCCCTATATAGCTTTATGTAGTCTGTATCCTGCCGTATTCCACCCAAACACTGCGCTTTTTAGCGTCATGTCGTTGGTTGTATTAAAAATTCAAGAACAATCAGATAATTCTGCAACGATCACCGTTTCTTCTGTTAGAAATTGAAATGATTCGGGAATTCACACTCGGCTTTTGTCTGGGACGGAAGCAGCCTATATTTTAACGTGTCGAAAAGTACGTCTAGAACATTCGCGGGATAATGTCCCCAAAGGAACATTGAATGGTGTACAGCACCTATTAGCGCTGCCTATTATCCGAAAAGCGTCCACTCTGAATTCGACGATTCTGTAACCCGAATTCTTAGATCTTTTCACTGTCAATGCCCTGATGGAATACGCCACAATTAGTATCAGGATCCCTGGAACATGACTTACCTTCCCTCATTTATAGTCAATGACACGATTCGTCGATTTGATTAGGTTATCTACTGCTCGCTGCAGTTGCTCATGGCCATAACGGGCACTTGTAGTACCCCACAATTTCAGCTCATCCGCGAGCAATAAGCAATCGATGGCAACTGCTTCTGGAATGTTTAAAAAGATCTTTGTTAAGAGCGGGACAAGAACAGATCCCTCGCTACTGCTACTGTAGACAACCCGCCATTCACCTCCGGCCGCCTGGAGATTACTGCCTTGATTTAGTTTTCAAAACTCCCGCTAATAACTAGGCTCTCCACTTTGACGAGCCGTCTTTGGCATGGGATACACTCGAACTCCTTAGTGAATTCAATTAAACAACATCGACTGGTTGATTAGAAACAGTCGAAGTACGCCCGCTTTCACGCTTTCATGTGATTTTTGGTAATTCCAAGTTGTTGTGAGCACATCTAAAGAGAGAAAGCACTTTTCTTCTCTTGATCAAGTTTGATTGGATTTTTTTAAAGGAAATACACAAAATTTTAGAGTAAATGTTTCAATTGTAGTTCGTTACCTTGTAAAAGTTAAAAACCAGGGGTATCATGTACAGTTGGCTGAAAACTCGAAGCAAAAAAGTTTTAGTGATACTTTCGTCTTGCGTTTCTTGAATGATATAACTGTGTATACAGTCTCCTTGCATGATATTTGCGGATCACTTTAAAATATAGCGCACAGTTTTGTCACCACATGGTCAAGAAATACTACGAGCTTCTATTGATGTCATCAGCAGATGGATTTTACTCGGCGAATTTACGCTGAGTGCTACAAAAATGAAGCACTTGACAATGAAAAACAGCTAACCGCTTGTTTGTAACATGAATGATATGAAAATCCAAAGTTGGACGGAGACCCGTGATCTGGGCACGATTTTGTGTTTAAATTCGAAAGTACATTAAACACTGCCCATATACGAATAAAAGACATACTTGCCAGTAGGCACTCAGGAGAACGTTTACTGACGGGTCAGTTTGTATGACGAGATTAATCTTCGCCAAATATGTTAGACCAATCCCTAAGAATGGTAGTGTGTCTGCTTTTCTCTATACGGCAGGCAAAGAGAACCGTATCGGAAGTGTTTAATGCCTTGCCGTCCAAATTTGTACCAGCCTGCGTAAACTGCCGTATCTTAAACGACGATTGAAGCTGTATATATTTTCGCTGGCATGCCGTAAGGTTCGTGGTCACGTGATCCTTTTTAATGGGATTATTGAGAAAGATTTGTATACAGACCTTAAATTGTATTTTGCAGTTGCCACTAATCGTCAGACAAAGAGTCACCGATTGCGACCATTTTTCAGCAAACCGATGGCTTCGCACATTGCTATAGATTTTCACGACGTGCTACTGGATATTAGAAGCCAATTCATATGGTTGATGCTCAACAGTTGTCAGTGTTCAATAATGGCTTGGATAAGTTTTATGGCCCCCAAAGAAGCCTGCTTTCAAAGACGCATCCGCCTTCCGAGTTATCTGACACGATAATAATCCATGCTCAAACACCTAAAAGCTCATAAAATTTCGTACCCCTTTTGTTCTAAATATAATTGTATTGCATTGCATAACAGCGGCTAGATTCGCGTTCAGTTTTCACAATCGTTGACTATTTTTCGCAGTTCAGGATGTTTGACATGAAACCCACAGGAAACGTATACATGATTTTCAACATAGGTGCGAAGCGTCTATGTTTAGGGCAAACACCTTAAGTGCATTTATTTTCTGTCGACAACGTTTGGCAAAGAACGATGAGATCCCCATACTCGGGTAAAAGGAAGCAAAAGCGTTTTTCTGGTTTGGTAGCGAATGAATGTGATGAATGGATGATTTCTTCCAGCAGTTTTTACTGTGATAAGTCTATGCTTCGCCGATATTTGCCTTGTCCGATTCCGTTTTGGGTTTTAAAAATGTGAAACAATTATTTACTTCAACTCAGGCGCTCAATCGCGATTTAGTGAAAATCTCGACTCTGTTCATATCCAATGACATCGATCGTAGAGGTTTGGCTGCCCAAAATGTTCTTAGGCCTAAATCCGTCAGCACATGGAGACGGCACCAAGGCTGTCAAGTAAAGACCTTATTGTCAACTGTGATGGCGTGCGATGGAGGAAACTCAAGTTGATAATAATCTGCAGTGATCTTGTTTTCGATTGAGAGAGTGAAATCGAAGGATTACACCAACACGGCGATGACCGTTTAATTCGAAACATCGTCATATCAGGAATGTAGCTGCTGAGATGAGTCGCGCTCAACCAGGTTCCAGTTTCGGTCTTAGTATTATAAGGGCATGATGTAATACAGAATTGGGGTTTGAGCATTTTTCTTATGAGCATTACTGTATACACAAAACAGATTTTTGTGTGAATTACTCGAATTTGCTATACGTAATAGCTTGTCCGAATGAAAACAGCTAATTCAATTAACACCGCATTTCAGCCGTTTTCTAAGCATCTTATTAGTGTGTGAGCAAAGTTGTGCGTTTTTCACGTTGACTGTTTGTCGTGAGTAGAGCAAACACAAAGTGAAAAGAGTTATCGTAGATAAAGCCAGGCTTTATTCGTCTATATCAGAGTACAGCTATGATACAGCAAAGAATGCGATAAGCGATGAATTATAATGATAACAGATGAATTAATAAACAGCCGAATTAAATAACAGACAAATTACAAGGCATTCTCCCCCGGTAGATTTAAGGACCATAGAATGCTTGAAAGAATAGCGTGTGCAATGTTAAACTTGCCGATTTCTTAGATTATAGGGGTGTACACGTTGTTTTTGTCTATCAAAGTTTGAACATTATCGGCATTCGGATTGGATGCTAAATCTGTATAGGGTGAATTTGATGAAGGAGATGTGGGTGACAGATCTGATGTATGTTCGGATGGGGCATCATCGGTTGAATTCTATATCGTCACGTATTCGACCGGATTGTGATCTAGATTACCACGAGGAGCCAGGTGCCGTGTAGCTACAGTATCCTCTCTCCCATTGTGAAACCTGATATGGACATAATTAGGATTACACTCAAGTAAATCCACTTCTTCCACCAACGAATCATATTTAGAATTACGATTATAGTTTTTCAACAGGACAGGGCCTGCTTGAAGCAGCCAACTTGGTAGTGAGGTCCCTGCGGGAGACTTTCTGTCGTATTTGAACAACCGTTCGTGTGGTGTTGAGTTGGTAGCTGCACATAGAAGAGAACGAATAGAATTGAGAGCGTCTAGTAGCACAGTTTCCCACGAGCTGATTGGGAGATTTTGAAATTTTAGAGCGAGTTGAATTGCTGTCCATAGCGTTCCTTTTAAGCGTTCTACTTGCCCATTCGTTTGGGGATTATAAGCGGTCGTTCTACTAGTTGCGACACCATCGTGTAGGAAATTGCGTAACTCGGACGACATAAACGACGAACCACGATCAGTATGAATAAATGCAGGCATGCCAAAGATGGAAAACAGATGACAAAGAGAATCGATTACTGTTTTTGTGTCTGTACAAGCAAAAGCAAATGGAAAACGCGAATATTCATCAACTATGGCTAACAAATATTTATTACGCGAGGAAGAGGTTAACGGGCCCTTAAAGTCCATGCTTAATCGTTCAAAGGGTTGCGTGGCTTTAATTAGGGTTCTCGTTTCCGGTTTGTAAAATTGTGGCTTTATTTCGGCGCAGGCGCGGCACTGAGCAATTACTGTCTTTATATCGTCAAGTGAATATGGCATATTTTTTGAACAGACAAAATGATTCATCCGACGAATTCCTGGATGGCACAGAGATTTATGAAGATTTTTAAGATCATTCAGCGTTGTCAGAGTAGAACATATGTTTCGGGATAACGTATCGGCACCCTGGTTCTCTTTGCCAGGTCGATAGATTATATCGTAGCGAAACGGAGAGAGTTCAGCCTTCCATCTCTGTATTTTGTCATTCTTTATTTTTCCTTTCGAACGATGGTCTTACATGAATGCAACCGATCTAGAATCTGTTACCAACCTAAAATGAGTTCCCAGTAGATAGTGTCTCCATTTACGAAGCGCTTCGACAATAGAACGAGCTTCTTTTTTGATGGCCAATTGATGCTGCTCACTGTGGTTTAGCGTTCGGGAAAAGAAAGCAACTGGTCTACCGTTTTGGTTCAACGTTGCAGCAATGGCGGTATCCGATGCATCGGTTTCGACAGTCAAAGGAAAATTGTAATCCACTGTGTGTATTACGGTTTGTTCGGGCTCCAGCTTCAATTTATCAAAACTTGCTTGGACCACAGCTGGCAGCGGAAAAGTACGATTATGTGATAACGGATAAATTTGATAGGAAAACTTGGAGATCCATTACGAACATTCCCACGACACGTTGTTTCTCTTTCAGATTCGTTGGGGGAGCAAGCTCTTTTAAAGGTCTGGGCCATTCTGGATCAGACTTGATAACGCCATTTGACACTTCGTAACCCAGAATTTAAAGACGATTGCAGGTAAATATGCTTTTGCTTTCATTGAATTCGAGGTTGTATTGTTTGGCGACAGCAAGAAAGCGAGAAAGGTTATAATCATGTTCACATTTAGCCTTTCCACAGACTGTGACGTTGTTAACATATACGAAAGCGTCTGAGAGTTTTTCTCGGCGGATAATTGAATCGATTGTGCGTCGAAAACATGCTACTCCGTTTGTAACTCCGAATGGTATACGACAGAAAGTCTCCCGCAGGGACCTCATACCAAGTTGGCTGCTTCAACCGATGCATCGGATATCGCCATTGCTGCAACGTTTAACCAAAATGGTAGACCAGTTGCTTTCTTTACCCGAACGCTAAACCACAGTGAGCAGCATCAATTGGCCATCAAAAAAGAAGCTTGTGCTATTGTCGAAGCGCTTCGTAATTAGAGACACTATCTACTGGGAACTTATTTTAGGTTGGTAACAGATTCTAGATCGGTTGCATTCATGTACGACCATCGTTCGAAAGGAAAAATAAAGAATGACAAAATACAGAGATGGAAGGCTGAACTCTCTCCGTTTCGCTACGATATAATTTATCGACCTGGCAAAGAGAATCAGGGTGCCGATACGTTATCCCGTAACTTATGTTCTACTCTGACGACGCTGAATGATCTTAAAAATCTTCATGAATCTCTGTGCCATCTAGGAATTCGTCGGATGAATCATTTTGTCTGTTCAAAAAATATGCCATATTCACTTGACGTGCCAGCGCCGAAATAAAGCCACAATTTTACAAACCGGAAACGAGAACCCCAATTAAAGCCACGCAACCCTTTGAACGCTTAAGCATGGCCCGTTGCCCTCTTCCTCGCGTAATAAATATTTGTTAACCATGCTTGATGAATATTCGCGTTTTCCATCTTTGGCATGCCTGCATTTATTCATACTGATCGTGGTTCGTCGTGTATGTCGTCCGAGTTACGCAATTTCCTACATGATAAAGGTGTCGCAACTAGTAGAACGACCGCTTATAATCCCCAAGCGAATGGGCAAGTAGAACGCTTAAATGGAATGCTATGGACAGCAATTCAACTCGCTCTAAAATCTCAAAATCTTCCAATCAGCTCGTGGGAAACTGTGCTACTAGACGCTCTCAATTCTATTCGTTCTCTTCTATGTACAGCTACCAACTCAACGCCACACGAACGGTTGTTCAAATACGACAGAAAGTCTCCCGCAGGGACCTCACTACAAAGTTGGCTGCTTCAACCAGGTCCTGTCCTGTTGAAAAACTATAATCGTAATTCTAAATATGATTCGTTGGTGGAAGAAGTGGATTTACTTGAGTGTAATCCTAATTATGCCCATATCCGGTTTCACAATGGGAGAGAGGATACTGTAGCTACACGGCACCTGGCTCCTCGGGGTAATCTAGATCACATTCCGGTCGAATACGTGACGATATCGAATTCAACTGATGATGTCCCATCCGAACTTACATCAGATCTGTCACCCACATCTCCTTCATCAAATTCACCCTATACAGATTTAGCATCCAATCCGAATGCCGATAATGTTCAAACTTTGATATACAAACAACAACGTGTACACCCCTATAGTCTAAGAAATCGGCAAGTTTAACATTGCACACGTTATTCTTTCAAGCATTCTATGGTCCTTAAATTTACCGGATGAATTGATAAACAGCCGAATTAAATAACATACAAATTACAAGACACTATTGTGGAAAGCTCGTTTTGAAATATTATAGAGGATGCGATATCCACTAACTGTCAATCATGAGATCTTTGGCGGTTCGCGGAGCTATGCCTTTTCCGTATAACATAAGAGCAGGAAGCGTTAAAAACGCCGAAAACTTCATTGAATAAATAAATGTAGAATAGAATGTAGAATATCAGCTGTTGAACGATATGCTATCTCTCAACACCGGCTGAATGAATCCAACGTTGTGAGACCTCAACGGTAACCAGCTGTCGCAAAATCGCTTTGAAACATCAGAAAAGTGACGACCGGTGCCGACACTCGAGAAATCCACTGTTATTTGCAAATACGTAAGCTACCTATGTGTCTTGGTCCTGCGTGTAGTAAACCTTTCACTAATTAACATCTTACTGCTCTGCGGGATGAATCGGGTGAATGGTTGACCGCTTTTCCTGTATGTTTGAACCGGTTACTCAACGAAAGAAATATCTATACCAGAACCGCTGGGTTAACGTGGTTAAAGTTGGATTGCATCTTCTCCCTGTAATATTAGACAACTTTGTTGACTCTAGGACCGCAAACGCCATCTCACATCGTTTTACCTGACTTATCCTCCACATGACAGTGAAAGCAACGAGGAAGTTGTATTTATGTAAGAAATCACAAACCTGATACAGACAAAGTGCCACACACCCTTAAACGACGAAGTTAACTTGATGTTATCTATCTAGTCATGGATTGCTGCTGCATCCATAATAGGCGTGGGCTAATTTGTATGCGCGTTATCCTTACAGACACAGCCTGTTTATCCCTATTCTCCTGCACGAATGTTCAATCATGCAGTACTTTGTGCGGTGCGGCTAACACCATGCTAAATTGATTGGCCAGAGGTAATGAGTTGCATGCTGAAACAGGCTGGAGTCTCACTACCATTTCGTGTTCTTTTT
The DNA here is from genome assembly GCA_013407085.1 of Atriophallophorus winterbourni. Taxonomy (NCBI): domain Eukaryota; kingdom Metazoa; phylum Platyhelminthes; class Trematoda; order Plagiorchiida; family Microphallidae; genus Atriophallophorus; species Atriophallophorus winterbourni. The sequence continues at coordinate 4,711 of JACCGJ010006793.1, read as the reverse complement.
CTTCCTCATATCTGTCTAGGCCTGGGCAACCTGACAGTATTTTCGTCCACGTGCAGTCTCTGACTGTGCGGCACTTTGCCTGGATCAGGCGTGTGCTTTCACACCATCATACCATATCCCTATTCTCTTTTATTTGTAAATATAATTTCGTCGTGAATGTATAGCAACGAAGCATATTCAGATGTTACAGACGTAACGCTGACTTTGCTATCATTGCTGCCGATGGTGATGTTAGTGAGTGGGTGGCGTCGATGCCGGCAGTCATACCACCTTGATTTAGCTCGAGAGAAGCAGCCTGACACTAAGTGATTTATGGTTTTGGCTTTGTTGGTAAATTTCTGACGTTCTTCATTAAGGTGCATATGCACATAGGGCGGCGCATTTCGTTGTGTGATGCGCCAGACATCTAGGGCGACCGGGGCCATGTCAAAGTGGAATGAAAACATACTCATTGTCAGACGGGAGGTTTCTAACTATATTTTCGAATATCATATATGGTCGTTTTGGGTGCGAAATTGCCTGGATTGGGCTTGTGATTTCATACATACATACATATACCTCAATGCACGATGTACGAGTGTGTAGTATTTTTGTACTGCGCAGATAATTGTGTTAAATTGATTTGCCAAGCGTGCTGAGCTGCGTGCAAAAACGCCGCATTCTCACTGCCATTTTCGTATTTTTTATATCTGTCTAGGCCTGGGCAATCTGACAGTATATTAGCCCACGTTCCGCACTTTGCTTGGATCCAGGATTGTGATTTTAGACATACGTACATATGTATTTCGTACTGGTTAATTTGTCCGTAAAGTTTATCGCCAAGTTTCCCATCGTTTTTCCCGTTTTCCAATCATTCAATCAACATTTGTTTGCGTGCTATAGTGGATGCATATAATGACAACCTACCGACACCCGACATTCAAATCGACTGCAATAAGTTGCTTTTAGATTAAAGCCACCTACGAAGGAAGTGGTTTTCCTCTTCGATTTCTATACTGATGCTCAGGCTACTTTGAACCGACAATGTAATACCATCTGTTTGAACGCGTTTTGCGCCGTCCGAGTGCAAAGTTCCGTTACAGTATATTGATCTGCCAGAAACAGCACTAAAACTCGGCAATAAGGAACTTCCAACTTTAGACCGGTTTACATATTTGATATTGTATCGAGAGTATTGCGTGCCCAGGTAGCATGCAACTTTTGGCCATCTGTGGCTTCTCATACTCATGGGCTGAATCTATAGTGCAACAATTTGAGCTATTTAGCACTGATTTCAAACCTGCACTCCGAGGAAAGAATAATTAAAACATCTGCATGTCTTCGGTAATAGCTGTTTCTGTATTATCGCCGGGTTTATTTTCGTCGTTTAACACTCCACACAACTATTTATGGTGTAATCTTCTGTGGCGACGTATATTTCGTTAGTTTGGTCATTCATTACCGGTAAAAAGCACTATTTTCCCAAGTTTAATGTTTGATGTGTAAGAGATGGGAAGGCGAGTACCACGGTACTGTTATATTTGCCATTCTTAGTTTTGAATGATGCCGTTTTAAAGGTAGCCAGATTGTAACGTGGTTCAAGCAGGTGAAGCCCTTGACATTTAACCTGACTGTGGTTGTACGACTCGTCTCCCTGGTTGGTATAAACGAGATCAAAATTCATAGTGGCTGTTCATTCTTAAATATATGGATCAGAATCGTTTTACTGGTGTTCTTGTTATTTATGTTCTTGGGATGTTTGCTTAATATTATGTGGTGTCAAGTGGAGTCGTTAAGTGCACGCGTCGTGATGCATGACAATTAAATCCGGAAGGAGGCTGCCGTGCTGATATAGCTTTACTAGATCACGACACTTTGCGGAATACATGTTTGATTAAAGGTGCTTGTACCTCTTTTCTTGTCTGTGTTCTTCGAATTCTTTGTCTTTCCAAGTCCCGCTTCATCCATTTAGGATTTTATTCTATCACGGCTGTATGACAGTTAATCATTCTGCAATTGCCATCGGTTTTATGTTGCCCAGTGGGATGATGCTTCGCACCTTTTTCTTCGTATATCATCAAATGATCCGGAATCCTAAATTTTTGCCAGTGATTTACTCCCTTCAAGTGATACGTTGTCTGGCTCCAGGCTTCAGATTTCATACATACATACATACATACATACATACATACATACATACATACATACATACATACATACATACCTACTGTAACCGACAAAACGGTCCGGAGAAAATCGAGTCCGAAGTCAAAGAATTCAGTCACGATAATAACACCAATGTGTCTATCCAATGGTTGAGTTAAGCGTCCAAGCCCACCAAAATATTGACAAGACAATACGTGAGATGAGTACGGTACTATTGAATCAAAATAATTATACAATATAAATAGCAAACCTCAATTATTCCGCTTCGCACTGAATCCAAAAAAACACGAATGTTCAACATTTACAATGACAACGAGGGATCGCAACTTCAAAAAGCGCAGGAACGGGCAAATAAAGCTAACACAAAAATAGACTCGAAAACGAATAAACTCAAATAGTTCAGTATAACAAAAATGGTGAAAGTATACAAAAATTCCAGCAGATTTAACCAATTAGATGTCAGTAAAATAAATTCAAATGCTCATCTTACAGATACATACATACATACGTATAAGTTTCACGGATTTGTGTGTATTCCTGAAAATCGTTTTATGGATTTAAATGATCAAAAATAATACTTTACATTTAGAAAGCTGAGCGCTCGATGTCATCAACCTTGCAATAACTTACTCAACCATAATGTATAGTGCGCTTTTATAATACTGAGACTCGATTTCTATAGCAATCAATCCGGACGATTTCCGCTTTACAGCGTGGTAGTGCTTAGCAACCGCAATATTGAGTATCCTAAGTAATTTGATATCCTGTCTCACTGTGCCCCACGCTACATACCTATGATTTTTGATAGTGTTGAATTTCAACATGTAGCTTTAATTTTGAGTTTATCTGCTTCCAATACATATGAAGTTAATTTTTCATTGTTGTTCCTATCAACCATATTTTTATATGATTTCCTCTGCTCCTCATTGGCTAGAGTTGTGTCTACCCACCCTAAATTCGACATGGATCGTGAATTAAGCTACATAGTATCATATGAAATTGGTGAACTCTAAACCTTCAGGATGTATCATTTTGCAACATGTATACTTCGTAGAATTATCAAGTATATTCCATCATTCATTTTGCTTTCCCGGCTTTAAATTACACAGGCCCAGCCGGAGGATGCAAGCGAGCTACCAGATGCTTCGCTCACTCTGGATGGGAATCCGTACATGAATGACTTCTTTTCTCAAGTCGAAGATATTCGCAACCTCATAGAACGCGTGCAATCCTTAGTTGAAGATGTCAAGAACAAGCATAGCGATATCCTCTCTTCTCCAAATCAAGATGAAAGTAAGCTGTGATGTAAATTCTGTTATCTCGTTAGCCACGAAAGCGCAATTGGAGGAGGCTATGGCGGAAATCAAAACGATTGCTCACAAAGTTCGAGCGAAACTTAAACGTAAGTAAATTCCGTGCACACCGATAACTATAATAGAAATGGAAATGAACATCGAATATGACGAGAATTCCGATAAATCGTCGGCAGATTTGCGAATCCGGAAAACACAGGTATTCGGTGTATCCGCATTCTCACTGTTTCCAGTACTCAACCATATCCAGGAATTTTATCGAAGTGATGACTGATTATAACAAAGCACAAGTTGCCTTTCGTGATGCTTGCAAAAACAGAATCAAAAGGCAGATGGAAATTGGTAAGTATATTTCCGATTTATGTGAACCACAAATTTATTCATTTGTTTAATTCTAACTGACTTTATAATGTGGTTATCGTTTTCAGGGATCAACCGCCCACAAATTTCGGTCTGAAGTAGCGTATTGAGCGAATGTTGATGACCACAAGATACTTAGGGAGCGTGGCAAAGTCAACTGCCTTCATCATTCCATACGTTTTTCAGAGTTCCTCTTTGTAACTGTCGTTCACTCAACTGCTATACGCAAACCATTCTCCACGGTTTCAAGCCATGTGGAGCCTGATCGTACTGCCCCTACTTGGTGAGTGCAAACAGGAAGAAACTGATCATGGGATGTATGTGTCATAGAAATGCATTTAACAGGGTTTTCTGTTTGTATGCGCTTAACTTTAATAATCTGGCTGAAACAATTTAGATGGTCCTACGCAAAGATTGGTACTCAAAGTTTCGATCTTTCGTAGCTTCAAAATCTCGAACTTCAAACGTGGAATAACTATCAACCGATTCAATCTATCAAATACACCTAGCTTTATAAGTCATCGCGACTTTGTGGTTAGGTGCTAAACGAGTTAACCGTGGATTTTCGAAAACTATGATGCATACTTGGTGTTGCAATCTGCTCCCGTGCGAAAGATTCTTTTCCTCCTTTCCAACTAACCTCGTCCAACATGCCTGAACTATTAGTTTATACTGCGAAATTTTCCCAGTATTCATTCCTTACGTTACGACTAATATTGTTCGATGCCTCGCAAAATCGTTATTATAAATATGAATGCTGATCACTTTACCTTTTGCTCGTCGTACTCCACTCCTTTTACTGTCTTTAATAGCCGAACGAAAAATCTCCAACGAGGAGCTGGAAGATATGCTAGAATCCGGGAATCCTGCCATTTTCACACAAGAGGTGGGTT
>JACCGJ010006792.1:0-12817 GCA_013407085.1 Atriophallophorus winterbourni | reverse complement strand
GTCAGTGCATTGAGAAATGATTTTATAGACAGCAGGTGACAGGAAATGGATAAGAGTCTTCAGTTTGTCTGGGTTGAAAGATTCAACTGTATCGAGAAAATTCGTAAAGGTCAAAAACCAGTGTTTCCATGAATCGGTAGCATCTGCAGCGTTGGGATCGGTATCGAAGCGTTCAGGACGGAGTAAACGATCCATTTTTTAGTTGATTAAATTGTAACGAGATAGAGTGAATGATACTTCCAAACGATTGAGAAGATAACGCCTGATAGAAAGGCTTTAATCAACTAAAGAACACGAGTATGAGCTACAACAAAAAGAAAAAGGTTAGATGTGTAATACGGTAAAATAAGTGTGTATACACAATAAAAGGAATGTCAAAACAACACGACGTGTAAGAGCTGAGAAGGTTTTGTCACCAATCTCTATTCCTGCTAACCAATGTACGCAAATTTGCTCAAAAACCCTTCTCAGCTCTTACGACATATGATGCACCTTCAAGGGAAACAACCCCTGAATGAGTCGATTTTACGTGAACTATGGTTTCAAAACTTACCTGTAGATTTAAGAAAATCTCTTTTGGTTCTCGAGAAAGATATACCTCTACAGAAGCTAGCAGAAACCGCAGACCAAGTTCATTCAGTGTACAGAACCAAGTCACCATCTACCGTACAAGAAGTCACTTCAAAGCCCGTGGTGGAAACTGAAGTACAAGACCTTAAACAACGAGTCGCTGAATTGACCTCACAGATTTCAAATGTTCAACGATCGATCATCAAGACTTAGCCGCAGCCGAACGCGCACTTCAAACAGAAGTTCATCCCGAGACCGCTACAAACGCGAGCACAGTTTATGTCATTATCACCGCCGATTCGGCTCTAAGGCTAGAAAGTGCTTGCCATTCTGTAAACTTTACAAACCACAGGGAAACTTCAACGCCAGGCAGTAACGGCGACGACTTCACCTGGCAAAAACATTAGTCGCCTATTTTACGTCACTGATTGTTCGAATAAATTGCGTTTTCTCATTGATACGGGTGCTGAGATAAGTGTAATCCCGCCCACACCACAGGAACGCAAGAACAAAACCTCATTGACATTACAGGCGGCAAACGGTACGCAGATCACCACGTTCGGCCAACGTTCACTAACTTTAAACCTAGGCCTCAGACGTGACTTCCGTTGGATCTTTACCGTTGCAGACGTACGAAGCGCTATATTAGGTGCAGATTTCCTTGCACACTTTAACTTATCCGTCGATTTAAAGTCCCGTAAACTTATCAACAACCTGACACCGTTAAAAACGCTAGGAAAACTATGCCGTTCTGCGATACAGACTATTCGCATATTACCACCGAATATTCCAGAACAATATAGCAGCTTATTGTCTGAGTTCCCAGAAGTTTTCCGCCCAAACTCACCGAATTATGCGATTAACCACGACGTTAGACACCATATCGAAACACGCGGTCTCCCAGTCTTCAGTCGATCAAGTCGGTTAGCAACAGACAAATTGGCCATTGCTTAACGAGAGTTCGAGCATATGATGGAATTGGGCATCATACGTCCATCAAAATCATCATAGGCCTCACCTCTTCACATGGTCGAAAAGAAACAACATGGTGCAATGCGCCTTTGTGGGGATTATAGAGCACTGAACAAAACTACTGTTCCAGATAGGTATCCTATACCACACATCCACGACTTTGTTTTGACACTTGAAGGAAAGACCATCTTTTCCAAGCTTGACTTGGTGCGTGCTTACAACCAGATACCAGTGGAACCAGAAGACGTGCCCAGAACAGCCATAACCACACCTTTCGGACTTTTCTAATTCGTTCGAATGCCATTCGGTCTGCGCAACGCAGCACAGACATTTCAACGGTTCATGGATCAAGTTTTCTTGGGTCTCGATTTCGTCTTCCTTTACATCGATGACGTACTCATCGGTAGTAAATCGCCCACTGAACACGCTAAACATTTACATCGCGTCTTTTCACAAGTGTCGAAGTACGGCATAGTCGTAAACCCCGATAAATGCGTATTTGGCGTCGAATCACTGGAAATTCTTGGACATCAAGTTGATTCTAAAGGTTTCAGGCCAATAGAGCTAAAGGTTTCCGCCATAAAAGACTACCGATTACCCGAATCAATGCGACAACTTCGTCGTTTCCTTGGTTTTGTGAATTACTACCGTCGATTCATTCCTCACTGTGCCGAGCTAGTTTAACCATTGGCCGATTTACTCCGCAACAACAAACGCTCGTTAAATATGACGGGCTCAGCTAAAACTGCTTTTGAACGCATTAAAAATGCGCTTAGCGAGGCAACGTTGCTGAACCACTTACTGTCTGATCCTAATATCAAACTATTTTTATCCACGGATGCGTCTAACGAAGCGATTGGTGCAACTTTGCAATATAGTCGCAATGGAGAACTGTACCCATTATCGTTTTTCTCAGAGACTACAACCAGCTCGGGTTCGCACAGTATGTTTGGCAGAGAATTGCTTGCAATCTATTATGCCATCCGTCATTTCGCCATTTACTCGAAGGGCGAGAATTCACGGTTTTAACTGATCATAAACCGCTCTGTTACACCCTGCTTTCAAACACCGACCGCTATTCAGCTCGAGAAATTCCACAACTGGACTTCATTGCACAGTTTACCACCGACATCCGACACGTCTCAGGCCAAGATAACGTTGTCGCCGACGCCTTATCCCGTGGTCACCTTAATTCTATTACCAGCGACGTCCAATCACTAAAACTCGCAGAAGCTCAGCTTACCGACCAGGAGCTACCACAAATCCGGAAATCTCCATCGTTGATGTTAACCGAGATCCCAATTCCTGACTCCTCCATGTCTCTTACATCTGATCTATCCACAGGCACCCCTAGACCTTTTGTACCAGCAACTATACGTCGACAAATATTCCGCCAACTGCACGATCTCTCACATCCTAGTATTCGCGCTACTAGAAAGTTAATCTCTGACCGTTTCGTGTGGCTAAAAATGAATCACGACATTTCAATTTGGTCGCGTGCATGCATTCATTGTCAACGTGCGAAAGTTCACCGTTGCACTATCTCACCTTATGGTACTTTTACAGCACCAGAAGAAAGATTCAGCAATATTCATCTCGATTCAGTTGGACCACTGCCATCCTCACGTAATCATACTTACATCTTAACATGTGTTGACAGATTTACGCGATGGCCTGTCGCAAGGGCCTTGAAAGACATCGAAGCAAAGACGGTTGCCGAAGCATTAATCGAATCTTAGATATCACAATTCGGCGTTCCTTCAGTCATTACAACTGACCGTGGTTCTCAATTCCAATCAGCACTCTTTTGAGAGTTGAACCAATTGCTAGGCACCGACCACATTCGCACCACAGCCTCCCGTCTAGTCGAGCGCTTTCACCGACAACTGAAAGCCGCCCTCATTGCTCACGGAAATATACAAAATTGGTCAGTCTCCTTACCACGGCAGTGAAAGAAGATCTCGGGTGTTCAACAGCAGAACTAGTTTATGGTACAACACTGCGATTACCGGGTGAAATGCTCAGTGGCTCTCGTGAACACGACTTCACACCAACTAGTCAGTACATCGAAGATCTTAAGCGCCATATGCGGACATTGCGTTATCAACAGTCAAGAAAATCGCATCGCGATAAGCAAGTGCATGAAGACCTCCAATCATGCGAGTTTGTCTTCGTGAGAGTCGACAGTGTAAAGAAGCCCTTGATGCCACCTTACAGCGGTCCGTACCGAGTACTTGAACGTCATCCCAAATACTTCAAGATAGATAAAAACGGAACTCCTGGAAACATTAGCATTGATCGCCTAAAGGTCGTCTATGTGCAACCCTTGCCGTCAAGCTCAAACCGAAGCTTACGAAACACTGAAAGCCCAAATCGCGGTGTTGTCAATATACTCATTCCTTCCCCGCAGACTACGTTCTTGCTTGAAAATAACCCTACACACACGATCTGGTCGTATTTTTACTTGGCCAAAGAAACTTAAGACTTACCTCACTTAAAATTTTTCGAGCGTTTCCATTTTTTTCAACGCTCTAGGGGGGAGATGTGTCTAGATTGTACAAATCTATTTTTACTTAACAATTTCCCTGGTAAAAAACTATTGTAGTTTTTGATATCTTCAGCTCAATTTGTTCTGACAATATCGTTTCGCTCAGACGATCGATATCACTACAGATTTATCGATTTCCTGTTAACGTTATCACTCACATTTCACCGATTTTTTGTTCGATAACTCAGTTAACAAAATTCTTTTGTTGAATACGATTTTGTACATAATCAACTCATCAATTGATCACGATACACTTCTGTTGTGCGCGTTACCCGCATTCTTGGTCGATCTGGGTTTTTGGGAATTTCCTCTCGGGAACGTAATATTTCGAGTAGAAATATTGAAGTCATCACAAGAACAACAAGGAATTACCAAAGGAAGATTGCGGATTAAATGTACGTGGATCGAAAGAACTGTTCGTGAGTCAGATCGCTTATTTTTGTACTGTGTTTTTATACTAGCTTGACTGGTCCACTACAAGTTTTTATCCGTTTAAAATATTCGAAGATCACGAAGAGATCCAGAAATTCAAAAAAATCAGTAAGTGATCTGTTACTAAACCAGAAAAATAAAGGCACTGCGAGAAAATCAATGACAGTTCAGAGAGTGTAACAACTGTGTTTCACTTGACCTGAAAACATTGACCTTGATACTTTTACCGCTCACGCGTGCAACGTGACCGCTCTTTTCATTGTCCTGTACGTTTTCTGCTACCTTCGCGGGACGTTATGGTAGTAGTCATTCTACTACAAATTGGTGAGCCCGACGTGATGCACGAATAATTCATATATTACAAATTGGTGAGCCCTATATTTCAGTTCAGTTCAGTTCAGGTTGCACATGACAGTATGTGGCTACGAGCCAATCGAGCGTCCAGATTTCTTTCGGTGGTATGCCATAGAAGAGCCTCAACCACTTTAAACAACATCTTCACACAAAAAATATATATATGTATTTTTTCGGTATTTTAATTTTCCATATTTAAATCAGCGTTAATTTTTATGGTATTTTTTTTTACCTCGTATTATCATGCATTTTGCATCGTTTTCTCCTAATCAGTTTTAGCAGTTGGATATATTATTTTGCCTTATCCTGTTTAGCATGAGCTACACTAAACGAGTTATACCGGCTTCGGCGGTCATCACAATACACAGTTTCATTCCAAAGGACCCTGAGTATTCGTTTCATTTTTTAGAAACTGAATTCAGTGCTAAAATATATTATCGATGGCTCAGTCAGGTTTACGCTGATGTGTTGATACAGGCACGCAACGTAATCCTGGCTGCCCCAAAGGTGGCCGTTACCGTACCATATTGGTTGCTGTGAAAAGTACTCCAGTGTCTGAACTAGCGAAAATGGTGGACACCATCGCAGAACGCATCCGTTACCAGCCAGCAGATTCACATATTTTTACAGTAACCACCGGACGATCACGCGTATTAGGTAAACAAAATTAAGACAGACGTGCAGACTCAATGACTGAGGTAGATACTTTGCGCAATGAGGTTCGAAACCTCACGCTAAACCGTTAGCCACGATCACGCATCCCATCCCGCCAACGCTCGAGTAGCATAACTCGGTTGTCAGTTCGTAGGATTAACCGGAAACATGGCGATGATGCAGGACGTTGCATCAAGCGTTCCAACTATCGTTTCAAGTGACAAACTCGAGCCAACATATAACGACGAACCGTCGTCAGCCTGATGCGGCTAGGTCGTCTTTTCTTTATACAGGACAGGCCTTCAGGTACATGTTTTCTGGTAGAAATCGGTGCAGAAGTAAGTGTGCTGCCTGTTGAACCCTGCGCAACGTCTAACAAGATAATCAAACGGTCAAGGGCAGCAAACGATCTGTTATAACAACCTACGGTCAACGCTCCTTGACCCTTGATTTAGGTGGGCGACGTGCATTTCGCTAGATTGCTGGATCGGTGTGCTTCCACCTGCAATACTGGGCGGTAATTTTTAACATTCATTTGAACTCGTTGTGGATGTTCGGCGTTCGCAGCTGATAGATTGGCCTACTCCTTAAAACTGCTTCGCCCCCTGAGGAGAGAAGCAAGAATTTCCACGGTTTTGAATTTTGGCGACGTAGAACCATGGGATTCAAATTTGTTCGCGAAATATCCGAACTTGATCCAATCATCTATTGCATTACTGGAGGTAAATATACCACACACCCATACCACAAAATCACAAGTCGTCCACCTCTTTACGGACGACCAATGCGATTCCTGCTTAGAAGTTGCAGTAAGTGCGCAAATAGTTCCAGTACATGGTAAAATTACGCATTATACGCTCAACTAGTAGCTGCTGGTCCTCTTCCTTGCATATGGCCCAGAAGAAAACACTGAAACATGGACGCACTTGTGGCGATTACCGTAGGCGACTGTACCCGATAGGTACTTTATTCCGCAGATTCAATACTTGACAGCTAGTATCCACGGGTGCACTATTTTCAGTAATGTGGACCTTGTTCGGGCGTACAACCAAATCCAAGTTGTCAAATTAGACATCCAGAAGACGGCCGTCACCACGTCGTTTGGTCTCTACGTGTTTGTGCGTAAGCTTTTCGGTCTAAGTAAAGCGGCTTAAAACTTCAAACGATTTATGGATAAAATTTGCAGAGAACTCGATTTCGCATACTTATAACTTGATGATGTACTTGTTCCTACCACACCTAAGAAAGGCAATATTTGTTAACTGGCTTCGCTTTTCGACCGTTTGTCCAGTCATGGGGTTGCGATCCACGCGAACAAGTTCATTTTCGTTAGATCGCAGTCGATTTCTATTGTCATAATTTCTCGGCTTCAGGTATCGAACCACTGGAAGAAAATACAGGAAAAATTCTGCAATTCCCAGGGCCCACCAGCTTTAAGGATCTCCCGCGATTTCACGTACTAGTGAACTTCTATCGTCGATTCATCACGAAATGCGCGCGCGTCAATCAGCCATTAGGCGATTCGCTATGTGGTAACGCAATTCGTTCATTTTAACGGACGAATCCGAGTCAGAATTCACATCGCTTAAGACGTATATCGCCGAGATCACAACCCTGAAGCACTATATTCCCGATACGACACTGTCACTATTCACCGACACATCTGGAGAGGCAGTGGGAGAAGTGCTACAACAGTATGTTGACGGATCATGGTTAATACATAATACGTCATATATATATATATATATATATTATAGATATATAAGATATATATATAGGAGATAGATATATATATATATATGATATATATATATATATATATATTCTTGGTCAACCAAGGCATGCAATACATGATCAGGTTGTCAAAATTTATTAGAGCAAAGGAAAATAGGATAGTACAAATGACCGAAGGAAACGCAATTTTTAAACATTTTTTCATTCAATCATGGGAAAGAAATCACAATTTGTGTGAAAAATATTCTAGATGTCAGATAACAATAAAGTTTCATTAATATATTGTCGAGATTGATGAATGGCAAAGATACGGAGGAATAGAGAACAGAAATAAAAGGTAATTATGAAGAAAGTGGTGTGAATAGTAATGATATTGTCATGAAATAAAGAAATAAATTATATATGCATAAATTGAATTTTTCGGAATGATTGGTTGAGAAAACCTAAAAAAGGACATAAATTCTTCGAAATTATAAAATGTGAAAAAAATTGTGGCTGGGTGAGAAATGGGGTGGGGTATAAATGGCATGGCTGTAGGGTTGGTTGGATGATCCACGAATCTTGATGTACTGTCGGGTGGATAGTTCTCAGGCCAGAGTCAGTGATATTTCGTATAGCACAATCGGTCAAGATTTATTGCCATTATAACTAAGGGTCAAACATTCCAGCCATATTTTGGAGGGCAGACACGTTATCGTTTGAGCCCCTAATTTATTCAATGAGCACATCTACGAAAGGATACTCCCGTAAAGAGACGAAAAACCTGAATTTTGTCAGTCAATTCACGACTGACATAAAACACACCTCAGGTGACCAAAATCCTGTCGCGGATGCACTCTCTAGAATAAGCATGATTGTGTTTCAAGATTCAAGATTTATGGTTAAAAAAGCAAATTACTGTACAGTACCATAGGATATACGTATAAAAAATTAAAAAATCGTTACTTGTATGATCATATCCATGTTCTTCAACGGTGGAGCAAGAATATTCCGAAATGGCGACACACTGAGGGAAAAGAATCTTTTGATGGACGGTAGTTCAGTGTGTAAAAAAATATAGACATCAATAGGTAGGGTATAACGCAGTAGTTCTCAACATAAGGTTTCGCAACCTTTGTTTAAAGATGTGCTCATTCGCTGAGGTAACAATATCTGTCGGCAAGCTATTCCACGAAAAGCATACACGAACAGCGAAGAAGTGACGACCACAATTCAATCGTGAATGTGGGATTTGAAGGGCCAAATGGTGGCTGCGTGTGGGGACAACGGAACCAAACTTGAAGAGAGGTTTGAGAGGGTGGGATTTCGCGTAGATGATTCGATATGTCAGAGTGAGGTCGTGTAGGATACGTCTGCGCTCGAGGGTGCACAGTCCAAGTCTGGTCAGTCGCTGCTCAAAGGGTAAATTATTCAATCCGGTAACCGTTTTGGTTGCCTTGTGATAAATTCGTTCGAGGAGCGAGATGTTGTTTTCCATCCATGGCGTCCAAGCTTGTACAGCGTAGTCAACGACAGGATGTATGTAAGTGTTTAGTAATTTCACGAGTGAGTGTGGTGGGAAACGTCCGAAAATGCGTTTGAGTAAACCTAGCAAGCTGCACGCACGCTTGTAGACGGCTTCGCACTGTAGGCTGTTCTTCAAAGTGCCAGACACCAAGATTCCGAGATCTTTTTGTGATGTACTCCATTCAAGCGTGTGGCTGCCAAGTGTATAGGGAAAGGGAAAGGGTTTTCCGACTTGCAACATTTTGCACTTGCGGAAATTAAATGGCAGTTTGTTTTGGATTGACCACTGGTGCAGCTTATTCAAATCTCCTTGCAGAACTTGACAGTCCTCGATAGAGTTGATCTTCGTCCAGATTTTTACATCATCTGCGAATAAAACAAGCTTACATTCTAGTAATTTCAGTAGATCGTTTATAAATATGAGAAACAGTATCGGACCGAGAACCGAACCCTGAGGGACTCCGCTCGTGGCTTCAATTGCTCGTGAAGTTTCACCATCTATTCTGACTTTTACTTTGCGTCCAGACAGGTAACTTGTGAACCATGTTAGTAAGTTTCCGATGACGCCAACATTCTGCAGCTTCTGAAGCAGTAAGGAGTGATTCACTCTGTCGAATGCTTTAGATATATCTAAGTAACCGGCATGAACGGAACCCCCTTGGTCTAGTGCTTGCGTCCAGTCATTTAGAGTCGTGAGCAAGTTAGACAGACATGAATATGTTTTCCTAAATCCGTGTTGTGTGAAAGTTATTAGCTGATGGTTCTCGAGATGTTCAACAAGTCGTTCACACACCAGGCGTTCCAAAATTTTAGAAACTGCTGAAAGAAGCGTCACGGGGCGGTAATTCGCCGGATCAGAACGACTGCCCCCTTTGTAGATTGGTGTGATAACACCGGTTTTCCATTGAGTTGGTACGGTTCCCGTATTCAATGAGTGCCTGAATAGACCACATAGTGGGCCACAAAGCTCCAGCTCGCATGACTTCAGAACAGCGGGTGTTATTCCATCCTCTCCTGGTGATTTGCGAACGTTCAGCCCGCGTAAATGCTTTCGCACAACCGTAGGATTTACCTCGATGTTGCTAAGACATTCGACTTGTAGTAGGTGCGGCAAGGACGTCAGCGTTGACACGTTCTTTGGACAAAATACTTGCGCATAAAATGATATTAGGGCATCAGCTGTATCCTTGACATTATCAGTCAGTCCGTTCTCTGTCTGGATAGGAAATACACCTGGCTTAACCTTGGTCGCGGTGTTTACGATGGTGTACAGCAACTTAGGATGTCGTTCAATCTGGTCGATCAGCTTCCAATGGTTATATTCCTTGTCTTCTCGGATTAAGGACGTCACCTTGTTACGAAAACTACGTAAGTTCTCCCAAGATGCGTCTGTTCGTGTTATTTTGTGTGCAGCCCATGCGGAATTTCGCATGGCTATCCACTTCCGAGTGCGGCTTCGGAGTTTGAAGCAAAATGTTCTTGATTTCCTCTTGCGAACACAGGTAGAATTTTCGCCTAGTTTTGTACCGATATAACTTAACAGACTAGAACAATGAGTTTCTCCATTCGTAAGATCGAGATGTTTTTCCTCCATAATCGTAATGGCACCGCGAAGGCCGAAGTAATAGACTCTCCTGATGAACTTAACGTCGCCCGACGCCATTCTGGCGTTGCACACGAATTCGAAAGACAACACCAGATGGTCACTTAGCCCCAAAGGACTATGATACTGCACTGACTCTACTGCTGTTGCTTTGAAGGTTAAAACCAGATCTAGAATTGATGATTCATTGAGGCCCCTTTGTCGAGTGAATGAATCGACATGGTTTTATAGGGGAGTGAAAGTGATTATCTCACGCAATTTGTACTCAAGGAATTGCTGAGTATGCACACTTTTGATGTAAAGATGTGGGAGGTTAACATCACCCATTAATAACAATTGACATCCTCTGAGGTTTCCGGCGTTGCGCATCATTTGTAACAGCATTTCATTGGGGGCATCGGGAGAGTTGGGTGAGCGGTAGATCACACCAAGTATACAGTTCTCTCCAGTTTCCAAGCGAAGGCTACACCACATGGTGTCCTCTAGCTTAAACCTTGTGTCAGGTACAGCTGTGCATTGGAGACGTTCTTTATATTACAAAGCCACATCACCACCTGTTGCCATCCTCTCTCGATCTCAGCAGAATCGCTGCAGCGCAGCTGTCGATGCATAAATCGCACAGTTCAGGGATTACTTTTTTCCCTGATATCAGACATCTACCCTTGCGCGACGGCTCGGGGGATATCCTTTGCGACGTATGTCAAACTGCTCCCCGACGGTTTATCCCGTCATTTCCATCCTGACATTCGTGCTAACGTTAAAAAAATTATGGGTAGATTTATCTGACCAAAAGCCAATAGGGACGTCTGGCAATGCGCTGGAGCGTGAATTGAATGCCAACGCACGAAAATCCACTGACACACCGAGTCCATTAGGAACTTTTGTCGAAATTAATAATCGTGTCTTTCACATCCACGTAAAGCCAATCGACCCGTTACCACCCTGATGCCATTCCGCTACACAAATTCTTTTTCGAAATGGTTGCGCACGCTCTCCACGAACGTTCGGTGGTACAGTTCGGTTGACCGGGTATGGTTACAACTAATCGAGGTTGCTATTTCCATGGAGCTGGCTACTCCGGGTTGCCAACATCAACGAATTCCCGCCTATCACCCTTCGGCGAATTGCATGGTGGAACGGTTGTACTACAAACTCAAGGCTGCTCTAATGGCGCACGGAGGTACGGACTGGACCTAAATTCCAACCGATAGTCCTTTTAGAGTTGAGGTCAAACTTTAAAACCTCATTGAATTTTAAAACAAAGGATCCAACGGGTCAAGTAAACCCTATTGTCCGCTCGATCGAAAGCCTCGAGAATGATGCCGAAACTGCGAGTTGAATTATCTGAACTGGATTTCTGCAGAATTTGTGGAAAACACGCGGAGGTTTTGGCCACGCAAACGGAGCAAATAGGAGAAAGACAAAACCGTAAGTTCATCAAGTGTTTCGAGTTTTATAATAAACGTTCATCACATAAATCTAATAAGTCATTATCTATCAACCAGTATTCTAGTGTTTTGAATTTATCTAATCGACAACTTTCGCAAGCTGAACAAAGATTGTTGGAGAATGGCTTCAATTTCTGCATAAGTAAGAGCGTTATAAAACCTGAGGATCTTATTCCTTGTATTAAGAGATCATTAAATGCCCTCCCCAATGAACAGGCAGAGCGGTAGAAGAAACGTATCGCTTGTGTAATTGAAAACAAGGAACGTGGCGATGAAAACCTTGATTTTACACGAAGACAAGAAACAAGATATACAAAATATAGCCATTTATTAGGCTACAAAGGTAAAGTAACGGATTTTGCACAACAAAATCGATATTCGGACAAGGTTGGTGTACACTATCTGAGTTTGCCTATGAACGAATAGATGATGGGTAAAAGGAAAAAGGTAATGAATACCTGGAAATGGTAGTCTCTTTAATTTGGGTGGCCGCTAAGGCGAGGTTGGGAAAGGGCTGTGGGATATCTATATCGATGTCTACTTTAACTCTAGGTTTACGGCCTACCTAAAAATCCAGAAAGATAAAGAAGGCATTCCGTAAGACTATCGTCGACGGTATCGGATCACTTGCGCACGAGTAAGCTAGAAATTTTGCTCATGGTTGAAACATTTAGTCACAACACAGCTCGATTCATCAAGAACGCACATAAATTTGCAACACACATAAAGTCGGCAACAAAAGATGACGATAAAATAACGGTTAGCTTTGATGTGAGCGCTTTGTTCACCAACGTCGATAAAACAAGTGCGTTACAACTAACTAGACGGGCCTTGGAATCTGATGCTATTTTGTCTGATCGTACAAATTTGAGCGTCCAGCAAATTATCAACGGTGTATCGATCTGCTTAAGCATGAACAACTTGGTTTTTAACGAGCAATTACATAGACAAAAAAGGTTGGTAATGGGTTCACCGATATCGCCAGTAAATGCGAAC
>JACCGJ010006791.1:0-10116 GCA_013407085.1 Atriophallophorus winterbourni | reverse complement strand
TCGTCAAGTTTCAAACCCAGATTCCCAATTGTTTTTACGTTGAAGAAAAATAATTAGCCGCACGAAATTCATTGAAAAAACAAGTAATTATCTATGTCGTGGCAAGTATAGCCTGGTTGTGATATTTACTATGAATTGATACACAGGTGTAGTCGAAAAACCGAATGAACATCTCGAAACGGGGAGCGGTAACAACAGTTTCGTGTAGCACAATTCGAATGATGTAGGCATATACAGACTAAAAGATTTGGCAGCGGCTAAGGCGAGTATATGGAGTTTAAAATATCACTGAGTTGCTACACGTATTGCGAGTCATGTTTTCTGAATAAATGTTTTGCGGTTAGTTTGGAGCATGGAAAAGATTGCATCCAGGTAGCATATCACACAGAATGCTCAATCAATACGTTCGATCTTCCTAGTTAGCTTCTTGAAACCACAGAAGAGTCGGGTTTATCCGTGGCATATGCTATCAAGCAACGACAGATATTTTATGAGCCGCGGCATCTCAGCTTAACATGCATATTAAAAAGAAGAAGAAGAGTGATAGCATGCAATCGAGTGCAAGGTATAGAATATTCTTCACAACATACACAGAAATCAAGAAGCACGCTTACAAGTAAGCTCAGTATGTAAGCAGTTGTTTTGGCTACCGCATACCCAGGATACATTTCTGACATTGTTGAGCTCAAAATTGTCTCCTCAAGGTCATAGGCGGATTGAAAGAGATTGTCGTTTGCAGCACCTTGGTTATGTAAAATTTGAATGATGGCTTAATCCTCTCCGACCATGCAAGAAGAGCGTCCAAATTACTTCGCAATCTGCAGTCAATATTAACGGCCTCCAAAACCGAAACCATCTTACAAGATCGTATTTTTGATATATCGTTGATGAAAACCAGGAAAAGAACTTCCCGAGACACGGAAACTTGTATTTTACCATTATTTGCAACGATGACCCCTGAAAGTGCTCCGTTTTTCACACATTCGGCTTTCACTTAGAGTGTAAGCTTTTAAGACATATGAGATGATGTATGTTGATGTAAATGTGTTTCAGTTTTCGGAGTAGGAAACAGTGATCCACACAATCAAAGGTTTTGAACACATTCAAATAAAAGCTCCTTCAGCGGCTGCTTGTGTCAAGTCTTTCAGTACCGTTAGAAAATTCAGTTACCACGAGTGAGATTTAGAGACACCATACACCGCTGTATACAATAAATTTTACTGTTCAAGGTGATGAGTCCCTATACAGTGGAAAACTTTGGTTTTTAATCAAAATAGGGCTTTGTGATGGTAATTTGCAGCATCTGAATGACTGCTACACATGTATATAGGTGAACTGATTCCATTCTTCTACACAATAGGCACCAATTTTTTACTAAAAATATGCTGAAACCATTCACGCAACTGCTGGTCGTTAGTAAGTGGGTGTGAGTTTGCCCGTTTCCGCGGATATTTCAGATTCATTCTGCTGTTGCGTCTCAACTGCTGGCAGTGATTCTCGGACCGATGGGATTGCTTTTGCACACAAAACATTTGCATAAAGGTGGAAAAGCATCAGATGTAACGATGCGGTTAATCCATCCGTAGTATGCACATGGAAACCTTCAGGTTCAATTCTTGATCGCGCATGAAAAATACAATTTCGGAATTCAAAGTTTATCCCCATTTTTATCGATGCTCAGTGTTGGTAGTATTGATAGTTCTCTGTGGTACGAAGTCTGCGAAAAGACTTTCAGGGAGCATCAATATTTCTGTATTGAACCCAGGCTGTTGCGTTCCAACTGATTCAAAAATATCCTCGAATTAAAGTGTGAACAATTTTACGCAGATATTCAAATATACCCATAGAACACGTTCATTTAGCAAGATGATTGGTCGATGGTCGTACCTATGTTGTATTCGATTAAAAAACATATCCCAGTCTCGTATTTATGCCACCCTAAGCGTCTGTTTCGTTAAACTGATACAGAGTCATTCACTATAACAATCTCATACTCTATGACCTACCCAGATTCATATATTTATTCGTCATAACCACCTATATTTCTGATACATCTTTACAATTCTTATTTTATTCCTTCTAAATAATCAGCGAATGTTACGGACGAAAGAAAAACAGATTGTGACGAATGATGTTCAAAAATGCACACAGCCTCACAATTACCATAGCATAGTAAATATTCGTTCACATAATCACATAATCATGTAATGTCACATATAGTCCAGTTGAATACTTAATTTGGATACACTGCTTCGCAGACGGGTTCGATTTGATCTAATCTTAACTTATGAAATAATGAACTCAAAGATGCACCCTCTGAGGCATCTATTTCGCCTGCGGTCAAGCCATGTCACACGTACTCACCTATTGGCATTTGATATTCCACATTCCCACCGGAACTGCCGTCGGTTCTTCTATTTGGTGCGCGTTTGTTTCTTATGGAACTCCCTACTGTTAGATGTTGTACAATCATCCAGTGAAAGGATTTTCGGGAACAAATTGGATATATTTATGCGTAGTAATTCCACTTTACATCCACATTTATCTAACATGAAATTTATCCTAACGAATATTTTTTCCATCATACCGCGACAATACATGACATTTTTTCTAACTACAAAACTGTCGATCTTCTTAATTCCTCAATTTATTTTTTATATATTTATTGTCCTTATACGAGTATCCTGTGGTGTTGTACAACGACGAGCTTTTTATACCATAAATTCTTGAATCGTGAATAGGTAGGTGTCGTCAAATCGTTCTGCTAAAAATATGTGTTCAAACTTCGAGCAAATGTTTCGACGCTGGGATCGGTAACTATATTTTCGAGATGGCATTCCAAAGGCAACAGACACGTTGAAATTAAAAATATCGGTGACAGCTAATGCGGGATTGGGGAATTTGTAATGTCGCTGAATGGCTGCGTGTATGAAGTGACTCACGATATTCGAATTAATGTTTCAAAGAATGATGTGGGGTATGTATGTAATATTTTGCATGTAATTATCACAGCACTCCGAAGGGTTCTCTGAAGGGGGGTGGGGCGCCTCAGTTTTTGCCATTGTTTCTTGTACGTTAGTTTCCGTAAACCACTTACCAGTTTTGTTGCACGATGGTATGTTTTATCAAGCAAAAGCACATCCTTTTTAACCAGGGAGTTCAAGCTTGCGATGAATCCTCCATGTGGAATTAAGTAAGTTTTCATGATTGTGAGCAAATTTCCAGGTTGAGAAGGTTTTGAAAATCCCTCTCAACATACCTAGAAGATTTGATACTTGCTTGCCGATGATCTTAAAATGCAATATGTTCTTTATCCTTTCGAATACCCAGACTCCAAGATCCCTTTCAACTTTTTCCAGTTTAAAATCGTCTGCCTACGATGATATTGGTATTGGAATGGCTTACCGATTTGTACCCTTTTGCATTTTTGAAAATTGAATAGTGGATTGTCCCTTACCGACCATTCATGAATAGCATCTAAATCACTTTGCAGTTATACCATATCCGCAGTGGATTTTATTCACGTCTAACTTTTACTATCTTCAGCACAGAGAATCCCCTTGGATGAAAGTGTCTGTGGTTGGTCGTTGATGTAAACCAAGAACGTAACCTTGCGGTACGCGCTAGTGTCATCGCTGACCCGCGAATGTACCCCGATGTTTCGCACGATTGCATAGCGCTCAGTTAGGTAACTTTCAAGCTTTCCGCTGATACCAATCTACGGCATCTTTGGTAGTAGTCAACAGTGAGCAAATCAGCCAAACCCTTTCGACATATCCAGATTGCGAGCGTGGGTGCAAGTTCTTTCGTCAAATGCTTGGGTCCAGTCGTTTAACACCGTCAATAAGTTCGTCAAGCATGAGCAAGATTTACGAAATTCGTGCTGCGCAGCAGTTTGTATATTTTAGGATTCTAAGTGATGAACTATTTTCCCCGCTCCTATATGCTTCATAACTTTAGACATCACAATAAGTAAGTAATAGGGCGGTAGTTCACAGGATCTGAACCTCTACCGCCCTTGTAGATAGAGGAAATTACCCCAGTCTGTTGGCAACAACCTGTCGGTTAGAGAGTTTAGCCTGGGAATTTTTTATCTGGCTTGATAAGAAAGCTTTCATGCGATAAAATACTGCTAATCACTGAACATGCTTGGCGTATGATTCTTGTTGCGAATGGGGAGAATTCGAGTTTTATGGTAGCACGAAATTTGGTGTAGTACTGTATCGTTTCGATCTACTAACGATGTATGGGTTTCATGATATAAGCTAATAACTAGTGCATAGCTAGTGGTTATAATAATGGCTCCGTAAGGATATTACGCTGTTTGACTCGCTTTATCATCGAACTAAAAAGTTGCGACTGTTTTCAGAAACTTGCCGTACAGTCAGCGGCTGCATAGCATGGTTTTACTTAGTGGCGGAACTTCAGAAAAGTGTTTCAGTTGCTCAAATTTCTGAAATCTAAGAAAAACGTAACCAGATACTTTTTCGAGAAAAATATCACAAATCACACACACCGTTTCACTTGAAATACTACATTCCTGCATAGATTGTCCCCGTGAAAGCTGTTCGATGCGTCATATATCATCATCACATATCTTGGTTCAAATAATGCGACTCGCCTCTTGCTAGACTTTAAGATCAGTAAACGAATTCTCAATGCACCTGCCATCTTGTCGAATTTGAACTCTCGTGCTCGGGGCAAATGAAAACCGCCCGCAAAAATAACAAAATGCTGGAAAACAGCGCGTGCGTATTGAATGGTTTATATGTGAGCAAAACTCGGGCCGTATATGCGAGATATAGTGACAGTTGAATGCATGTGTTATTTGCGAGTGATGTGAGCAACAACTGCAGAGGTGCTTTCTAAAGCTGGTCTACAGATCATGTTCGCTCAAAATAAAGAGCGCCGCCAACGCCGGGTAAGTCATTTCTATGGAATAGCAAAGGTTATATGGGGAGTAGAAATAAGGAAGTCAATTGTTGCCTACAACAACGTCCGACAATGCTCAGGACATTCATTTACGAGTTCAATATAACATTCCACTAACAGTTCACTTTGAAGTGACTGGTAAATCGCAATGCTCAGGTTGTCGAAGAGTAAAGACTACTTTGAATTGTCTTTGAACGTACGTAACACCGGCGGCTTTTACATGGCATCAATCGGACAAGCGCTGATAAGCCGGTAAGTTCTACGGGAGAAATTGTTACTCACGAATCAGGCGATCTATTCAGGTCAAACGATGTGAAGCTTGAGAGCACCACGTAGATCCCCGTCGACATCTGCTAAAGGCGGCTAATGTGCAAATCGAAATTTCGAATGACATGGGCTGCAAAACTAACATAAAAACTAGATGCGTGTACCGGCTTTAGCAAACATGGAGTGGCCTACTTGTTATCGGTTTTAGATAAAAGGACTAAACTTTTTAATCTTTTAACACCGCTTGCTGTTCATCATCATCATCATCATCATCATCATCATCATCATCATCATCATCATCATCATCATCATCATCATTATCATCATGAAGCACAATTCTGGAGCCAGACAAAATGCCGAGCCAGACAAAGCAGGAAAAGCAGATAAGCAAGAGCGTGAAAATGGAAAGCAGGCCAGCGCCATGTGAAAGCAAAATGCGCAAAAAGGCATCTTGGTTTTTGTGTTTTCACGGCATCGAATTTGTGATTTTCTTTTTGTTTTTTTCTATAAAATAATACCGGATAAAAATGATGACATAATAAAATACACTGGCGCCATGGAGTTCGGTTTGCAACCATATCTCGAAAGGTTTCCAGCCATCTATTAGGTGGAGCTTTTAAACCCCACCCACGGAGAAGCATACGCCCAATTGAGTTTAGCGCTACAGTGATTTTTTTCATCCCAAAGAGCCACGTCGTGGATTGGCCACCCGATCGTTTCTCCCATCTTCTGCCAGGCTTTGTGAATAAGGCGCGGTACGGTAAACGGCGAGTAGGCATTCTTAAAACATTTCCAAACCATCGCAAACGAGCAAGCATCAGAATTTCTCTCAGTCCGTCAGCACCTGGTCCTAATACTCGCATGCAGACATCCCTTTTTGTAACGCGATGCTGCCACCGAATGCGAGCAATCAAACGCAGGCAATGGGTGTCAAAAACAGAAAGTCGACGAACATCTTCCGCTAAAATAGACCAGGTTTCACAGCGTTGTACACTCGGATTTTATTATGGAGTGAAACATCGCGTCGACGCCACAAGTGGCAAAGTTTAGCCAAAGCTACACCCGCTTTGCGAACACGATGTGAGATCTCGTCCACGACACAACAATACGTTTGATCTGGCAAAGCATTCAGCAAATACAAAACCTGACAAAACAGTTGCTCCCAAGCCGCATTTGCATACTGATATTAATATGAGATCCAACTGCTTCATGAATTAGCAAAGTATTTTGAAAATATCCGAGACCAATACGGAGTCCATAATCATGAAACGATAGTTTGCAATGTATCGGCTAGAGCCGATTTTTAGGAAACATTTTGCTTCTGAACACAGAAGCTTCGTCAGACAAAGGGTGTCCGTATGAACATGGACAAGGTTTTATGGCATTTTCTTGAGAAATCCTGATTTCTCTAAGATAGACAGGTGGGATCAAGTCAATTGTTCACACCCCCAAATGCTGCGTTAATCCCTAAATTGTTTATTTTGTGTGCAGGTGCGAACAGCGTCCGCTGACCCACTGCTTACGTAATCCATTTGCTCATTAGGTGTTATAAACGTTAAACTTTATCCGCGGCAGAACCGAACGCCAGAGTGTTGAGATATCCGCCCCATCCACCTTGTTCACTGCATTCGTCCCAGCCTTTGTTATTTCAACTGCCTCAGCGTGAAGTCTTTCCTTATAAGATTTCACACCCCGTCTTATCACTTCCACGTTATCAAGATCTACGGTGTGTCCAGTGTCTAGCACGTGTTCAGCTAGGGCAGAATCCCGAATCAGTGATTGATATTCATTCGTTTCCTTTTGTGACCTGGATTTTCGGATCGAAATTATTGAGATAACTATCAAATTTTTCTTGTTCAATTCAATTCAATTCAATTTAATGGTCTAAAAAGCACATAGCTTTACAAAAACCACAGAATAATATGCGAATAACAAATAACATAGGTAGTAAAACGGGATTTGTTTGCCTACTGATCAGTTCAGGAATCACGTAAAAATACATAGAGCAGAAATCATTTTCAGAATATATTGTTTCAATGTTTGGATTGGTTGACATGAAGTTGCCCAAGTTCGATTTGAATATTTCCAAGTTGGGTGAATGTGCAACGTTACGGGGTAGGGAGTTCCAAGTAAAACATACACGTACAGAATAAAAATACCCTCGACAGTTCAGCCTCGAGTCGGGAATAAGTACTGTGTAGTTATGACTCCGGCTTGTTCGTGGTGGTAGTCGTGTGAATAGTTGATTTAGGGGATGGTTGTGGGTATGCAGTATATTGAACATAAGAATCAAGTCGCCTCTAAGACGGCGGTAGCGAGAGTCGAAGAGATGGAGGCTTGTAATCCGATCTTCGTATTGTTGATGTTTTGAACCACGTACGAGCTTCGTGGTCCGATGATATATTTTCTGCAAGAGGCTGATGTCCTTCTGTAGGCAGGGTGACCAAGCTTCTTTTTTCAAAGCTATCTCTTTGAAGCGCTCACGTACTGGGGAAATAGATAAGCTCATCGCTAAACCATTGTTTCGCTTGTATAGCTGTACATTAAATAAGAAGTGGTTCATATTTAGACAAATTGCTACACCGTTGATGATTTGTTGTACGTTAAATTTATACGATCCTTTAAGGTTAAATCAGAGTTGAGTGAATTCCTCGCGAATTATAAAGCGCTTGTAGTGTCAACATTCGTGCACAAAGAGCTTACGTCAAAGCTAACCATCATCTCATCCTTATCAATTTTTACGGTACTTAAGCGATGAACAAAATCAAACGAGTTCTCAATAAAAGAATTCGTGCTACCAACCAGTGGTTTCAAAAGCTCGGCAAGGTGCTTAGCCAATTTGTGTGATGGGGATCCAATGCCCTCTACAATGGCCCTAAATGGGACGCCTACTTTATGTATCTTCGGAATTCCATAGAACCTGGGGGTTTGAGCAGATTTTGAGTAGAGCATGAACCATGATCTATGTCCAAAGGTTTCCTGAATTCCTCGCAGTTATCTTGAAACAATCCTCTTACGGTTATTGATAATGTTTGTATCTCTACGGTTGTCAATAACCTGATCAAGGTGTGACTCTGCCTTATCTCTATAATCTCTTTTAGAAAGAATCACGTTTGTCTTGTCTTTGTCTGCCTCAGTGATCACTATTCTCTCTTCTTTTCGAAATTTAAGGGGTACTTGATTTTCATCTCGTGTATGGTTAATCCTTTCTGGTTGTTTTTTGATAATACTGACAGTGCATCTGTCTGATTTTTAGGTAGCATGGAATAACATCCTCAGGTTTTGAGAATTTTGTACTTAACGAGAAGTTTAAGCCCTTTCCCAACCATCTTTGTTCGGTTTGCGATAGTGGCCTATCTGAAAAATTAATTACCTTAGAATATTGTCGAGCAGTGTCATCAAAAGAACTAGCTGAGGTACATTTATCTTTTGAAGTTAATAACGTGTTGAACTTACGTACTTGTCTTTCTTTTATGTGCTCGGTCTGTGTGGCCGAGACCTCGGCGTGTTTTCCACAGATTTTGTAGAAATCCACTTCAGATAACACATTTTTGCAATTCGGAATTCAGACTGGAGGCTTTCAATCGCGTGTTTGTCAGGTTTTTATTGGTCCTGTGGATCCTTCGTTTTAAGAACACTTTGGATGCATTTTCGGCAGCCTTCCGAGAATTGCCCTCATCAATTGTTTTTCTTGGTCACACGGTTAAGAAACGAATATTACTAGTTGAATAATGAGCTATCAATGATGTGCTCTTAATTCGATATCCTGCTATGTTCAATTGAATTGCCAAGGGATTGCAAATAGTTGAAAGGCTTATTCTCTTACATTGCAGACGTAACCACCGAAAAAAACAAAATGAACCACAATCGGAAACAAAATCAACTTTTAAAACAAAAATCCATTGCATTTCCTTCACGCACAAATCCCATGAACGGTTTCGGGATTTTTGTACTCACCAGGTAAGGACATTACAAACAGCATCTGCTTGCCCTGAGCTCATTGCTCAAGTTAAGGTGATTTGGTGAGAAATATTATTGTGGAAAAAATAAAACTGGATGGATGTTTTCGAGGACTTTTTGAGGCACGCATTTATTTTAAAATTACGTCCTGTTATGGAATGTTCCATCCAAGCCTGGGCACCATGGCTGAGGAAAAATATCGAACTACTTGACAGGATTTATCATCGTGCGACAAAGTTGTTCTCCATGTACAGAAATTTGCCTTTCAAAGAGCGGATGTTAAAATTAAATCTACATGATATTACCCAACTGCGGATGCGGAGTGACCTCTTGTTGGCATTCAAAATCTTGTATACTGAGAACCATCCTCTTAAACACTTGATTAATCTCAATGGCCTTACTGGAACACGAAATCACCCAAAGGCTTTAAGTATTCCGCATTCTCGAACTTTTTTATCGATAATAATTTGTTTCACTTAGAAAATTTTTGATGAAGAAAGCACAGGCTCGGAATCTGTTGTGGTTTTCGCTTCTAAACTGGATGAGTATATGACGAACCCTGCGGTATGTGACTGTCCACATTGATTTTTGAGAGATTTTGTAATCTTACTCCATATACCTGTTATCTAATTGTTATTGTTAAGCTGACTGCTTTTTCTACCATAAAACTTTCTGAGTTCTGAGTTTTGAGCTGAATTTTCATGCACTGGAACCAATAAATGTCCCACTTAATGTTTGCGCAAATGAACTCGAAAATCAACCCTCTTCAATTTTAAATTGTCTGGTTTGTTTTGTATCGCTTGTGTAAGTATTCAAGTGGCTAACATTAAGCTCGCACTGAGCCACTAGGAGCAAAACCCATTGAATTTTCCAGACAAAAAACTTCGAAAACTCTTTCGAAGCGCTAGTTTTTTGATACGATGGCAATTTAGTTAGTGAAAAGACCACACAGTCTTT
>JACCGJ010006790.1:0-11524 GCA_013407085.1 Atriophallophorus winterbourni | reverse complement strand
GAGATTCACGCCAATCAGGATGTGGCGTCGCAAAAATAATCTGTTTCGGAAGTCGGTGGTCCGGATTACAAGAATTGTTTTGCGTAATCGTGTTACAAACAATCCGGTGAACTGGATTAATCTGCAACTCTTCGAAACGAAACGTTCTGGTCACTGGAGCCCACGGGCTTACGTATATCGGCTTTACTTAATACGAAGATGTGTGTATGCATGTATGTATGAAAGCACAAGCCTGATCCAGGCAAAGTGCAGCACAGTCAGAGACTGCATGTGGGCTAAGATACTGTACATGTTATATGATTTGGCACGCTGCACTGTGACCGATCCACAGCTGGGCTAGGTGAGGCAAGAGTAGTCGGCGAAATTACAAGTCTAATGTTGAACGGAGAGTTACATACAACCATTACAGATGTAGAAGCCGTGTTGCGTCAACCGCATACAACGGTGTTAGACTCGCGTATGCTTCAACTTTAACTATATGGTAGCGCAAGTCTGGTATATATGTATAAAAGTACAAGCACGATCTAGGCAAAGTGCCACACAGTCAGATACTGCACGTGGGCTAACAAACTGTCAGGTTGTCCAGGCCTGGGCAGATATGAGAAGTGAAAAATGCGTGTGTTATCGCATGCAACTCACTTTGGAACGGTGTTAGCTGCACCGTGCACAGAAGGACTGCACGATTACACATCCGTGCAAAAGACTGTATGGTATGGTATGGTATGAAAGCACAAGCCTGATCCAGGCAAAGTGCCGCACAGTCAGAGACTGCACGTGGGCTAAGATACTGTCAGGTTGCCCAGGCCTAGACAGACTGTAATCGGGTGTCGGGTAACCCAACACAAGCATGCTCCAGGCAAAGTGCCACACAGCCAGGTAACGCAGGTTTAATCAAAAACTGCACATCACCACTGAATAAGATACTCGACCTCAAAATCGTAAAGTTCAAAAGTGTAGTAACGGGGATAACGCGCTAGTATCATAAGCTTTGTGGGGAATGTACATTTACATTTTACATTTTGTGCGACTATCTCCAACTGGAGGATGAGTCGGCTTCAATGAAGATTCTCGGGGTTTTGGGTACAAAACGGGGTCCCCAGCACCACTTGGCGTTTGTTCGAGTCGTGTTCTCTAGCCTTTGCACAACCAAATGCGACCTGCAAGGCAGCAGGGAGTTGCCTGAAACAAGTGGTGTGCACCAACTACCCGTCTACCAGACTCTGTTTCAGATTTTTCCTCAGACTTTTCTCCCGAAGCCTTTCCGTGATCAGGTATCCCGCAAGGCAGTGTAGGTTTAAAATCAGGGTTTTTCTTTCCTTAAATGAAATGGCCTCCCGGGCTAACGAGCTCCATCTAAACGAAGCAAACTGGTTTTCAAGCGTCAGTCACTCGCCCGTTCTCCTGTTGGCAGAAGAAGTTCCGCCGGGCTCGGGGAGCCACTCGTGCAGGCCAGAAGCTGGACTTGGTTGTCAGAGGCTATTTGAGACGCATGCCATAAGGGAGCATTTGATAAACAGTGGGTGCTTATCCCAACTGCCACCCCCGGCTATGACAACCTTTGGAACCTTATGGGGAATGTAAAATACGTTAGAAAGTTATTAGGGTAAAATCGGGTGAAATCCAGACAGCAATTCGGGCGACACCAACTACAAGCGGCTTCGTCGTATCAGTCCTTTAGCAGGCGAATTTTATTCGACATAGTGTGGTGTGGTTGATGCTAATACGTTCAAAGACGGAACGGCGAGACAATGCTACGTGTTACCTAATGGTTGCGAATCTTAAATGATCCGTACGTAAAATAAGTAGCGATTTCAATGTCTGCAAAGAAATGCTCGCAATCTGTGACAGCAAAAATTAGTCTACTGATGGACGTTCGAGCAAGGAAGGGGGGAATGTCCTGCCACATCGCACGATATACGTTGCGGTCTATCAGAGCGGAAGATGTCCGTCGGCTTTCTGTTTTTGACACCCGTTGCCGGCGTAGGATTGTTCGCATTTGGTGGCAGCATCGCGTTACAAATATAGTTGTCTGCAAGCGGGTGTTAGGACCAGATGGCCACGGATTCAAAGAAAGGCTGATGCTTGTTCGTTTGGGACATCTTTTAAGAACGCCTCCTCGCCGTTTACCGTACCGCGCCGTATTTGCAGAGCCTGGGAGAAGCTGGGAGAAACGATCGCGCGGCCAGTCCATGACGTGGCGCGTTGGGATGAAGAAACTCGCCGCAGCGCTAGACTCAGTTGGGCGTATTCGTTTGCACGGATGTGCAATCGATCAGTACTTTGTGCGGTGCGGCTAACACCGTGCTAAATTGATTGGCCAGAGGTATGAGCTGCATGCTAAAACAAGCTGCAGTCTCACTACAATTTCTA
Organism: Atriophallophorus winterbourni; assembly: GCA_013407085.1. NCBI lineage: Eukaryota > Metazoa > Platyhelminthes > Trematoda > Plagiorchiida > Microphallidae > Atriophallophorus > Atriophallophorus winterbourni. The sequence goes on along the minus strand of JACCGJ010006790.1, from coordinate 9,154 downwards.
TTTTCTTTCTATTTCTTTTGTCATACTGTCTAGGGCGGGGCAAACTGACAGTATCTAGCCCACTGCCGTCTCTGGACTGGTCCAATGGTTGTCATAGCGGGGGTTGGCAGTGGGGATAAGCTCCACTGTTTATAAAATGCTCTCATATGGTACGCGTCTCAAATAGCCTATGACAACCAAGTCCAGCTTCTGGCCTGCACGAATGGCTCTCCGAGCCCGGCGGAACTGCTTCTACCGACAGGAGAAGGGACGAGGGCGAGTGACTGGTGCCTGAAAACCAGTTTTCTTCGGGCAGATGTTGCTCGTTAGCCTGGGAGGGCATTTCATCTAAGGGAAGGAAAACCCTGATTTTAAACCTCCGCTGCCTCGTGGGATACCCGATCGCGGGAAAGGCTTCGGGAGAAAACCCTGAGGAAAAACCTGGAACAGAGTCTGGTAGACCACCTCTTTCTGGCAACTCCCTGCTGCCTTGCACGTCGCACTTGGTTGTGCAAAGGCTAGAGAAGCTGACTCGAACAAACGCCGAGTGGTGCTGGGGACACCTCTTTGTAGCCAAATCCCCAAGAACCTTCATTGAAGCCGACTCATCCTTCAGGAGGAGATAGTCGCACAAAAGTAAAAAGTAAAAGTAAGATACTGCCACGTTGCACAGGCCTAGAAAGATGAAGTATGAATTGATTATCCGTATTCGCCAAAACCCTACGATCAGTTTTCGGATGTTTCCGCCAATCAAACAGGGAAAGTATCATCACGCGAAGAGGTGATAAATTAACCTTGAGCTTTCATTTGTTTTGGGTGGGGTTATGACTGATCAGGGCTGCGCGGATGATGGAGTTGGTTTTAAGGGGAAAATGCGGAAATGCGGAAAACGCTTTTCGATCGCGTTAATATTTTCACAGAAAAAGTCGAATTCGAGATAAACGCAGAATAAAAATGTTGTTTTATACTTTTGCACAAGGCGATCAGCAATTAAACGCGATTAGGGGGCAATTTTCATGATGGATTGATGCTGATTGTGTCGCCCAGAGTGGACATATTAAGAAACTTTGAAATATAAAATAAATAAAAATTGAAGTTATCTACAACGGCTAAATATCCGTTGTTCGAAATATAGTGCAATGATTTTGGCGCATTCCCTTTTTGGTCACCATTATAAATACACTGGTCATATAGCACAGTCGATTAATAATGACGCAGGACATTCTGTGTAAGTTAGTAATATTTCCAATTTAGCTGGCTCAGGAGACGATCGCTTGCTTGTTTCAGAATTGGAGTAGATATCTAGTGTTCAGATATTTTTTCTTAATTACTATCCCTGAATTGATGACTCTCATCACACATAATTCGCTCAAACCAATGAGGATTTTGGAAGTAATCATGTCTATTTTATTCTGAGTAAACAGAACAAAAAAGGGTAGGAAAAGTATGAAAACGTTTCCTGCGTCTAGTAGTTTATACTTTGAATTTATACACGATCGCTTTATTGCTGAATGTGAAGAAGAAATTCACCCACATTTTTCATTCTGCACGGATGTGCAATAGTGCAGTATTTCTGTGCTGTGCGGCTAACATCGTGCTAAATTGATTGGCCACCCGTAGTGAGTTCCATGCTGAAACACGCTGGAGTCTCAATACAATTTCTATTATCTTTCTATTCCTTTTGTCATATCTGTCTAGGCCTGGGCAAACTGACAGTATCTCAGCCCACGTGCAGTCTTCGACTGTGCGGCACTTTGCCTGGATCAGGCTTGTGCTTTTACATCACATCACATCACGGCTGCAGAAACCAGTCAACTAAAAAGACGTACTAAGTAATTATCGACGTATCATTACTGTCACATACGTTGAAGACTTCAACAAGGCAAATTCAACCGTGTTGGTCACTTACTAGCGACAATCGAGCGACAGAAATTCTGGAGACTCGATTGACTTAACAGCAACTTACAGTCCTGTGAAAACTCAACAGAACTGAAATATACGTGTAAATCAAATGGCAGTTTATCGTGGAACCCTTGATGGGAGACAAACTCGCATAACCGTTGACAGTAAACCCGAGATTACTTCACACATGCAGGGATATAAACGTGTTGAGAATCAAACTTCTGAATCCTGACAAAGGGCCGTACATGGGCTGAGCACTCGGATACATGGAGATCAAGCAATATGGTGTAAGAGATTAGATCCGCATGCAGCAGTTATTTGCCATCAAATAATGGCAAATATAGTCTATTAAAGTGATGATGACAGAATTTCCATAAATAGATGGCAACTAGAATATGTTAACTCACACACATATGAAAGGGTATGTTTATTCTGCGTGACGTTTTTTCTTCTGTATTCACACCGATTATAATGCGTTCCAAGTTTCCCACTCTTTCAGACTCATTATTTCCCGTGTCTGGAGTCGAAGCCGTACCCGTACAAATGCCACAAGAATCCCGGAAAGGTCTAACACAACCCCGAAGCCTCCATATTCTCAAGCTACCGCCTAGAAAACTCGGGAAGACGCAACTCCAGAGCGAGTGTGGCCCGCTATAAGGCCTCCCCGCACCCGTACTGATTATACTGACCAATTTATTCCCTTGAACCCCACTCTGACGTTTTTTTCTTTATCCTATTTTTTCGATCCTCTGTAAACACATCCTGTGGTCATTTGAAGCTATGTGCTTATTTTACCATAAATATACTATTGAACTATTGAACTCTTTGTAGCCGTCACCAAGTGTTCTAGACTAATTAGACAAATAGAGAACGATCATTCACGAAACAATCAACACAATCCGGGCAGGACAACCCCAAGGCCACCCATTAAAATTGACCAAGAGAAATGTCAAGTCTAATGTTAGTAAGTATTTCTTCAGTGAAAGAGTAGTGAATTACTGGAATCGTCTTCCCAAAGAAGTTGTTTGTTAAACTTCGGTATGGGTTTCGAAAAGGGGATCGATTCCGCGTGGTTTTCTTTGTTTGCTGATTTTTATCCGTAATTTAATAGTTAATATGATCCTCATGTTGTCTTTGGAACCTATCGGTGAGGGGAGATTTTCTGTTGCATTCCAGATTACGTTCATGCCAAAAGATATTTTGAAGATATTGTTTGAAGTGGTGGACGCTCTTCTGTGGCATACCAATGAAAGAAATCTGGACGCTCGATTGGCTGGTTAGCCACTTACTGTCCAGTGCAAACTGAACTGAACTGAACTGAACTACATAATCACACCGCGAAATTTTAACGGGGCAAAGATAGTGAATAGATTTAAAAAAATAGGGATTGTAAAAAATGCGACCAACCTTTTTTAACGGCATCTAATGTACTTCTGTCCCGCTTCTCAGTCTCAGGAACTTTCTTTAAATTCTTGCCGGCTTTTATTTCGTCTAAGAAACTCATCCCGAAATGATAATTTGATATGTGCGGTTCGTGACCTAGGAAAAATTCATGAATTTAAAAACACAAAAGTTTAGTTCAGTTCAGTTCAGTAGGCACAGGACAGTAAGTAACTGACAATCGAATCGAGCGTCCAAAATTTCTTTCGGTAGAAAGCTGCAGAGAAGCGCACACCACTGCCGAAACTTTGGTCTTATAGTCCGTTGTATATCCTCGACTAGTTCAAGTTCAAGTAGAAGAAGAAGAAATTGACTTTATTCGTACACACGAATTTTCAGCTGTTACAATAATTTCACCACAAATTTAAAAAATGATAAACATGTCCCGACATCGAGCTACAATTTTTCGACTGAACGATTTTTCTTGTCCGTCCTAATTGATTGACATACGATCCAGTTTACTAGCAGAAGTTTTGGGTCAAACGTTTCACTGCAAGTCCCGGTATCTCGTACTTCGTTCTAAATTGCACGTCCAAATTCAACCTCAGTTGATCCGAAAATATTTGATGCATTTTACCCTTGGAGAAATTAATTGTATGCACGGCCGATTTGACAATTACAAGTTGCACAGGGCTGAAGGTGGCTAAAAGCCAATCACGCGCCCAGCTTTCCTTCAACGGTTTGCGGTTGAGCACCAGGCACTTCGATATCGAGTATAAAGTTCTTACTTTTTACACGTTCTTGTTTCCGAATATCTGGAAAGTAAGGTAGGGTTTCTCTTCACCAGCAATAACGCGACTCCAAGATATTATCCGGGGTTGTATTTAGGCAGCGCCTCGTTATGAATTATGCTGTAAAAATAAAAAAATTCTCTTCACCAGTAAGGTGAGGGGTTAACAAAAGAAGTGTTGTGTCTTAAAAAACAAAACTCTAGCATTTACTTTATTTACTACATAACGATGAAAATTGTGAACTACGTAATGTTGCACAGCAATTATGGGAGTTTACCCCAGATGTGGTCCAAACTATTCTTAAACCTCACTACAAAACTGCAGGTTATAAGTTCTTCTGAAAGCCGGTTCCAGAAATTCATCACCTTGATCCTGAAAAAGTTTTTTCGGGAGTCTAGTCTACATCGCTCATTAGCAAGTTTGCGTGAATGTCCGAGGGTGCCGAGCTCGGGACTCAGGGCAAAGAAGTCGTTCATTAAAACGTCGCTTAAGCCATTTAGGATCATAAATGTTTCAATTTAGTCGCCTCTCAAACGACTGTGCGTAATTGATAAAGATCAATGACTTTAGGCGTGCACAGAAAGGTTACCCTCGCGACCCTCAATCATGCGAGTTGCTAGATGCTGTACGCTTTCGAGTCGAACGACTGGGCACAATATTCTAAATGCGGCAAAACTGAAAGCTTTTAAATTTGCAGGAATGCATCGGATCATCTGCTGGATAGCAAGGATCTTCCGAAAATGCATTTTGCGAACAGGTTGAGCTGCAGTGGTGCATTGGTTCTCCCATTTGAAGTCAGTCCTAACTAGTACTCCAAAATCTTTATTAAACAAATATTGCATGGCCCTCGGTCAAAGTACCCGAAATAGCTGCATGTAGGCAATCTTGATCTAGACTGAGTGCGAATTGTCATTTGCAGAATGGGTGGGGAATTCAAACTTCTTCTACTGAACTTATTTACTAATTTGAATCTGGAATTTTCCCTTTAGAATAGAAACACTCTGTTATTACACCCAGACAAATATCTGACTCGCCCAATTAACCACACAGCAATTCCATCTAGATTAATTAAAAAATAGTAAAAGAGCTATCTTAAATTACTTATCTCCCAGTTTCTTCTCTAGAGCTGAATATGGCATCCTAAATAAAAAACCTTGCATTACACGGCAGCTGGAATAACTTGACTACATTACTACATCGATTGAGGAAGTAGTCGTAGTTTTCTTCCTAGACATATCTAAAGCTTTTATTATTCTTCCTCATAAGTTATTGTTATCGAAACTTAAATAACAACAGTGGTAATCGTTTTTCCTTGCTGATTTTATACCGATTGCACTTACTCTGAAGACAGTAAATGGCCACACACCTCGCAGCCTACTTATTCAAGGTAGCGTATTATTCCTCTTATATATACATCACATTTTCTGATCGCATGGAAATCGTTATCACTTTTCCAGCTAATCAAGGACAAACTTATATAGCTTAACTAAACAATGATTTGGCTGCAATTGCATACTGGGAGACAAATAACGGTCTCACGTTCCTAACAGCAAAGTCAAATTTTATGCATATAAGATGCAGGATACAAGATTACTCAATTCTTATTACTATAACGCAATTCTAATTATAGACAGCACGCGTGATTTAAGATTTCGTTATTCTGCATCATTCATTTTCAATGAACAGATACGCCATCTCATTACTAAAGCCAAGCAATGTATGACCATTATACACAGATCTATAATTCAAACTCATTGTGAAATAGAAATATATAAATTACTCACCATTACTCTATTGTAACATAATATATACCAATGTAAATAAATATGATGGCATAGTTTTAGAGTAAATACTACGTACTTCCTCAAAATTCATCATCGGTTATAACGCCGAATAATCTAATAGAGAAAGATTTTTACAACTGAACCTCGATCCTTCATGGTTTCGCAGACTCAAACATAATCTCATCTTATTCTTCAAAATACTGTCAACGGATAATATAGAAATAAGTTCGAATCTTCATATACGGCATGATTTCAAATATAGCTTGAGAAACAGTGAAACGACCATCAAATTACCAAGGTTTCGTACAAAGTGAGGAACAATTTTTACTTGATTAAATATGCTAAACTGTGGAATCTTCTTCCAAAATATATAAGACTCAGCTCCTCTTTAAATGAATTCCAATCACATCTGCCTTCATTTCTTACCATAGCGAAAATTAGCAATCTTCTTAACTTAGATGTTCTACCTGATGAATTATGTAATAATGGCATTTTTGTATATTGATATTATATAAATTCTCATAACTCTCAAAAGAACATTCTCTCGCTTTTGACTATTTAATTCACAGCATGACTTCTCAATCCGCACCCAAATAAAACTGGCCCGCAGGAGACCTTAACCCAGTGGAATCAATTTCCTCCGCCTCGCGGACAAGAAAACGTTTTATATTCAGGATAGATTAATCTATTTCGAACAATCAAAACAAAAAGGTTCAGAAAATCAACAACGGAAATCTTCACGCATCCTCGATGTCGGGAATATTCATTGACTATTTTCTTATTCTCGCAATGTCAGTGTTTTGTGTAATATCTAATTATCTGAAAGCAATTTGTAAATACTCTTACCTTTATTTTTATTAAACGTCAAATTCACCTGCAAAAGGACCTTCAAAATGTTTTCTTGCAAATGTTCATAATACAATTCGATTGTACAAACCATTAGGAAATTATTGATCATTATTAGCATGCTTGGATTTCCAAGAATAAGATTATTTATTCATTTATTTATTTATTATGCTTAAGCCCAAATAAAAATTTGCTTTGTAGCATTATTCACAGGCCTGTCCTCAAGATTCATGTGTATGTTGCGACAAATCTTAGGTATCTCCGGGCATGACACTTTAAAAAATCTTAAATCTCAAATAATTCCGAAAAAGCATAAACATAAATCTTGAACTCCCTATTTCAGAGAATATACTCTAATGCTCTATTAACCATTCCAAAATGTGAATATCCTCAAACTAACTTTCTACAAACGAATGCGAGGCAATGCAGTACATACAGCAGTTCTGTCTAACACCCGTCAAACCGTCTTATCTGCGTTACCGACGTGGACACGGAAATGCGATTTCTCATCGACATTGGTGTGGAAATTAGCGTCATCAACCATCCAATATGGAATGCTAGAACCCGTCTTAAATGACATTACAAGCGGCAAACATTGCGAAAATTTCTGCTCTATGTTAAATTTCACTTTCTGTCGAATTAGGTCTCAGACGTTACTTTTGGTGGATTTTTAAACTCTCTGATCTCAAAGTAACACTTCTGGCGCAGATTTATTTCCTTGTTTGATCTTATATTCAATGTAGCTGGACGTAAGCTAATTGACAATTTTACAGAAATTCGAGTACTTACCACGGACACCTGATCAGCGTTCGTTGACTTACTAACAACATTTTCTAAAGATTTTTAACCATGTTCACAATCAACTGCTGTTAAACATGACGTCAAACACCATATTCAGTCCCGTGCCCTTCTAGTGTTTAACAGACACAGTCGCATTGCTGCAACAGTTCGAATTAGAAAAGCGTGAGCTTGAACACATGCTTGAACTTGGAATATTACGATCAATCAAATTACCATACATCAACCTCGTGATGTGCAGTTGGATTAATTTTGACCTTCGATATTTTTGGATATACCTTTCATAGTTTTCATCCGATTGGTTCAATTTTTGATCTGAAATTTCGCTACGATGTATTGATTCATACAAGAATCATCCATCAACGACTTTCGTTCTTTGTGTGCGTCATCCGTGGATTTTCTATAGTTTGTTTGTTAATTTGAATCAGTTTTGTGTTTCTGCTGTTAGATCAAACCATCAGCGTTTACTACTGTCGGAAACTACTTGCAGAAATAATCAACGTGAAATCAGGGTCACGCAAATATTTTCAACGAGAGGCTGACAAATTCGCGGCTAAATCGGGTAACGAAATATTACCACAACTCGCCACTTTCCGTAAACTCCACAAAATATCACACAAACCAACCACAGCTGTATCGATTTTCGTTTTATTATTTGTACTTTTGGTTGGCCCCTCTCACATGAAAGAATCACATATTCGCGAAACGTGCGTCGTCTGCATGAAAGTCGTCAGTGGTAAGGTCAAATCGGTCACGTGTTGCAACTGTTTCTACACATATGACGCCAAATGAGATAAATCGTTGACCCCGGAGGCGTTATCGTTGCTGAATGATGAAAACATGCTGGGTGTACGCTACGTGTGCAAAACTGTGGAACTATACCAAACGCAGATTTAGCTGCTTGAACAAGTGTCCAGCGAATTAATTTGGATGATCGAATACTGAGTTTAGAGCTCCTCATACAAACGTTGAAGGCATCGGTTGAAACCCTGGTCACTGCTTAGAATTCTCAGTTCGCCTGTATAGGTTTGGATAAATCGGAAACTACTGACGGTAATACCAGTCAGATGAACACTGAATCTTCGTAGATCATTCGACACGAAGGTTAGGCTATTGCTGGTGAGACGTGAGGAGTTTTTTTCATGAAAACCCCACATTTACAAATGCGACTGTTAAAGACCTCTCTGTCCAGAACTCTCCTGGTACGCAAAATGTTTCGGAGCCAAAACCACCTGCTCATCTGAAGGTTCAGCGGAAACCCTCAGGTTCAAAAACAAAAGTAGCGGTGCAAAATACTTTAAATAGGACGCGATATGTATTCGATCTAAGGCCGTTGAAACGTAAAGGAAACAGGTGCCACCTCAATAAATATCAGGCTAAAGCACGATAAAGAAGAATGGAAAAGGTTGTGCAGCAGTATGGACTTTGGAGACAGATGAACTCATGTCATTGATACGACTGAATTGTAAACCTACTTCCTCAAATCTGAACAACAGCAACAGCTGTGGTCATGGTTGCAAACTGGAAATACCACATTCCAAATGGAACTGGCGCAGGTATTTTTATTCGGTACGTGTGTGCTTTGTTTGGAATTCCCTACTGCTGATTTGGTAAGCTCAAACAGTTTATCTATATTCGAATCAAAACTTGACGATTATATTCAGCTAATCCGAA
>JACCGJ010006788.1:0-16708 GCA_013407085.1 Atriophallophorus winterbourni | reverse complement strand
ACGGCAAACAGCCAAAAACGCTTGTTGTGTGTAAGTGTGGGGGATGTGAGTAATACATCACTTTGGTCAACCGTAAGCGCCTCGAGCGCTTGACCAGGAATCACTATGTGATTCGGTGTTTGAACATCGTGGTTCGTTGTGTTAAATAGTGTTTTCAAAGTCTATGTTTACCACATTGCCACTGTTACAAGGCTCACTGAACCTTATCTTACCCTGTCTACCTGATTACGGTAAACAGTCAGAAACCAGCTGTGGAGTGAGAACATTCCTCAAACTGGTGATTTCCTTTGATGTGATTGGCTGACTTAAAGTCACCGTGTGGATAGGTCATCCACAGGTTGGGCATGCCAATCTGATACACAGTGAACATCGTCCTACGATGTCTTCACCTGATGACGACAAACAGCAAGAAAGCGAGTGTAGCGTGAAAATGCGGAGGGACGTGCATACTCACTAGCGGGTCAATACCCGAAATCTAGCTATTCGATGGAATATCCGACGATGTATGCTATCGGAACGACTTCCTTTTGCAACAAAATTTCACAACGAATATGTTGACTTTCGGGTGAAACGTTCGTAATCAGCACAACCTGATGGTGGTGCCCCGATTTGATCGTCAGGACAACGATTGTTCGCACCGGAGCATATGACGCAGCAGGTACTCGACCTTTTTCGATAACAATAGACCCACATCACCGACAATCGAGCACAAAACAATGCGTCGTCAGCGGCAACACCGTCACCATGTCAACGGTTACTCGGACCACTTCGAGGTCAGTGGTAATCGGAGTTAAACAAACAATTATCACGCCAAAGTCGCCCGCTAATTGTGACAATTTAAGAAACAATGGCAGCGATGCGGGTACTCAGAATTCGTTGGATGTAAGGAGGAAAAAACAAAATCGTGAACAATCAAAGTGACGATTTGAAGCTACTGTTGGGATACAGGATTTCTACAGCTAACCCATTGGATAGCCAATCTAAGTTTTAACCAATCACCTTAAAGGAAATGACCAGTTTTAGAAGGGAGGTTACATCCCCCGCACGTACACACCACAGCTGGTTTATGGCTGTTTGCCTACATCGGTTGTAGACATTAAGATTAGGTTCAGCGAGCCTTGAAATAGGGAAGAAGTGGTAAACAATGATGACCAGAGTGCTGTGTTGCTCACATCCCCCGAAATTACACTCCACTACCGGTTTCTGGCTGTTTGCCGTCATCAGGTGGAGACGGTAAGATTAGGTTCAGTGATCCTTGAAACAGTGGATAAATGGTAAACAAGGTTATACTTGAATGCCACTGTTGCATAAGGTTCGTACAACGAAGCACTCTGCTCAAACACAGAATCACATAGTGACTCGTGGTCAAGCACTCAAGGCGATTATGGATGACCAAAGTGATGTGTTGCTCACATCCCCCGAAATTACACTCCACTACCGGTTTCTGGCTGTTTGCCGTCATCAGTTGGAGACAGTAACATATGATTGAGTGAGTTTTAAGTCAATGGAAAAGTGGCAAACAAAGTTATACTTGTTAGACAATGTTAGATTGGTACATGCAACTTTTTGAATGACTGATCCACATAGTGGGTTTAATTTAAACGATCAACTCAATGGAAATTACCAATTTTGCAATGTTCTATTATCCGCTGATATCAGAGTTCACAACCGGTTTCCGGCCAAGACCACTCAGAAAAACGAGAAACAATCAATTCTAGTGGAATACACATCAGAGACAACAAACAACTAACATAGCGCATCACACTTAACTGTAGCACAAAAGAGCGCATGGAAAATAACAGGAAATGAAGCTGTACAAAACAACCGGCATTTAGAAGTATGAGATGTCTAAAACTGTGGGAGGTAAGACTATCTCCTCCTGGAGGATGAGTCGGCTTCAATGCAGATTCTTGGGAATTTGGGTACAAAGCGGCGTCCCCACCACCACTCGGCGTTCGTTCGAGTCAGCTTTTCTAGCCTTTGCACAACCAAGTGCAACCCGCAAGGCAGCAGGGAGTTGTCAGAAAGAGGTGGTGTGCACCAACTAACCTTCTGACACCCTTACACAGCAATCAAGTGAAACTTTCGGGGAATTTTGTGATAGCTGGGAAAGGGGCAAAGAAAGAAATCATCACCAGATTGCTAAAGCCAGACTACCGCGCTTCTGGAGGGATTGAATGCATTTCGGTAAGGGCTTCTACCAACAGGAGCAGGGGTGCGAGGGCGAGTGATTGGCGCCTGAAAACCAGTTTGCTTCGGGCAGAAGAAGCCTGTTAGCCTGGGAGGGCATTTCATCTAAGGGAAGGAAAACCTTAATTTTAAACCTCCGCTGCCTTGCAGGATACCCGATCGCGGAAAAGGCTTCGGGAGAAAATCCTGAGAAAAACTCTAGAGCAGAGTCTTGTATACGGTTAGTTGGTGCACACTACCTCTTTCGGGCAACTTCCTGCTGCCTTGTAGGTCGCACTTGGTTGTGCAAAGGCTAGAGAAGCTGACTCGAACAAACGCCGAGTGGTGTTGGGGACGCCGATTTGTACCCAAATTCCAAAGAATCTTCATTGAAGCCGACTCATCCTCCAGGAGGAGATAGTCGCACAAAGTAAAGTAATGCTGGACAGTTCGCACAGATAACAAAAGGCAGGAGGTATTTATGCCCGTGATCACTTTGACAGCATTTTGTCTGCAACGGCACGTTTATGCGCTGCAACTTAGGAAGCAACGGCAAAAACCTTCAAACAACCATTAACCGAGGTCGTGTCCGCTACAGGGGACACGTTCTGCTTATGAATGCTAAACGGTTACCATACCGATAGTTTTATGCGTCAGACGTCGCAGAATGGAAAAAGTGGATAACGGTCAACCATTAACTTGGAAGAGTTGCTCGAGAAGTCTTAATTGTGTTCAAGTCAGGTGCGCTTGCCTGGATGAAGAACAAGAGAAGGATAGACTACATGACTCGATGCACTGACAACGATGACAATGAAACGGCATCAATTAAATCTCTGCGGCACTTATAGTTCATCTATCCATGCATGTGTCTGTACGCAAACATGAACAACATACAATGACGCAAGGGTAAAAAGTGTGTCCCTTCATGGAAACCTCTAAACCAAGGATAAAATAATGAAATACGACAATGGGCAGCAGTGCGTCCATAGCTTTGACAACCACAACTTTGGTTATGCGAACACGTAGTGCCACAAATGAATAAATTAGGGCTTCATGTGCGACCAGCATAGACAAAGGATCATTCATCTCTCAGGAATAAATGAGTGTACACAGTCTGAGCGACAACAAGAACACAACACTTACCATTATGATAACAAGGATAAATACAACCGTGATATACCGGCCAAGTTGCATACTTATCTAAACATTGGAAGTAGCATAGATCACACAAGGTGATGTGTCAGTCTGAAAAGTGGAAAGATAGTGAACGGAAACGGAGCTATTCACGTTAAGTTGATCGAACCCGACTGTGTGCCTAATGAATGCTGGAATGCCATCAAAAACGCTTACAATGGAGAATTAAAATTATGTTTGACTACTGATATATTTGCTAGTAATCACGACGCGAACAAATACACGAATTGTGAACGGTCTAAACTAGAAAATAAACACAAGTAACGATAGAAACCCAAAAAAGAACGTGATATTTCATTTCGAATATTAGTGTATTGAACAGCCAAGACTTTTAGACAGTAAGAAACAACCAACAATTTTAATGACCAGAAATAATTGTTTAAAATAGCAAGAATTAATGTGAAACTAGATGACTATGTCTGGAGATTATGATACCGTTCGTTGACAGGCGATATTAAAATAAACATTTATGAGCAAGAAAACATGAAGCAGAACCAATAACACAGGGGGGAACATGACGAAACGTAAACCGACCTGTCCGCTCAGTAAAAACACAATGATCTCTCGAGGTCTACACACGGACTGAAGCATTTTCGAAGCGTCTAATCCACGCGAAAATCAATATCGTCTGATTTAACCCTTTGTCTACTGACGGTAACTCTAGTTACCACCTCAAACAAGCAGTCGAATGCTCAGTAGCTCCCGTCGGTACCTTCAGTCACCATCGAATTGCACTTGTTAGGCGGTGTCTGGCATCTGATACATAAAAATTAATCATGTGTTTTATTTATGCCATATTTAAGCTGAATAACACAAAAATATCATAAAATACGTATATGGATTACCGTAGACAAAGATCAATTCATCAGCTGCGGCAAACAGCTTTAAGCTTGCTTCACATACACTGTCGACTTCGTTTCGTAGACCATGCACACAGCCCAGAGAATCGGACAGATTGTAGCTTACTTGAATTTGTTCTCCGAGCTTGCTAAGTTTGCATCGGACGTTTCGTTGTCAGACTAGGCAACATCTTCATCGATTGTTGGCAAGTAAGCTACAACAACGAATCAGCCAGATTGTTCAAACGTCATTCAGAATAATGAGAGAGAACGAAAGCGCACATGAAAACAAACAACCCTTGCACTTGCTAACTAGTTAATACCATTATGTTAATTATTACCCAGAAAAATTGATTTTAAGAAACACTAGCTAGTTAGGTTCGCGTGCCAATCCAGATAACGATGAATGGCAACGTATTATCACACGCCAGATTTTATTGTGAAAGCACAAACCTGATCCAGTCAAAGTGCCGCACAGTCAGAGACGGCACGTGGGCTGAGATACTGTCAGGTTGACCAGACCTAGACAGATATGACAAAAGAAATAGAAATGGTAGTGAGACTCCAGCGTGTTTCAGCATTCAGCTCACTAACGTTGGCCAGTCAATTTAGCACGATGTTAGCCACAGAGCACAGAAATACTGCACGATCGCACTTCGCAAACCAGAGGAGTAAGGCAGGCATCCAGACTCGTCAATGATGTGGTAGAAGATTACCTTCACAACCTATCGCAATAAGCGATAAAGATGGCTTATGTATACTATCATATTCCTGGACACCAGTAGCAAGTACGGGGCACGTAACTGGCACACAACCACGACGATAAAAACCTAAAACATGGAAAAGGGTAAGACATAACAAGCAACTAAACCTGTAGATTGGACACAGGCAGACTGGAATGAGATGCCTACACCTAGAATCAAACATGCATTCAAACAAAGGTTGTGAACGAGTAGAACGACATCATCATGACAGCTCCTTTGCGGCTTTCCCCGTAACGCATTATAACAAGCTGTCGTAAGCGGGTCCGTTTGTAAGTACTGAGTTGCTTTGTGAGATGACAGCGTTGTACCTGTCGCTAGTTGCAATTAGCAAGTCGACCATTAGGCAGACCGCACTTGCGGTACAAACACGTTTGCCACAGAGATATGAAAGCTCTTGGCATTGACCCCGCGAGTTGGGAAGAACTTGCTCTTGACCGCTCCCATTGGAGACACTGTGTAAAGCGTAGTCAGCAAGCTGGGGAGGAGCAGATACAGCTCTTGGCTGCTGAACGCCGACGGCGTTCAACTGATGCCCTACAACTGAGTTCTGACTTTCGTTGCCAGCGCTGCGGGAGATATTGTTCCTCCCGAATCGGACTACTTAGTCATTCGAAAAGCTGTAGAACATGAACATTCATGAGATTGTGATGTACATCCATGGTCGACATCGACCGAAAGAGGATAACACACACACCTGTTGCTAGCTAACCAAGACACTGTACAATATCGTCTCATATCCATTCTTCGAGACACCAATTGTTGGAAGTGAGCGATATAAAGTTTTGTCCATGATCGAAAACGCTGCCAAACGATTCAGGAATCTACCCAAGATAGACGACCTCGGAGAAAATCCAGCTAGCGGTCCAAAAATCAATAATAATAATCACGTACTGAGCCTGGATCACAAGACTTCGTGTGGTGATCAGACACGCAACACAGAGATTGAATAACCCCAACAATAACACCGCAAACCCAAAGTAGACCAATGACCAGTAGGTCAACAAAACAGACACACACACAATGCAACATGTAACGAAGAGATGATTTATTGGAGCAATGGTACACTCGTGAACAGTATCAAATTGTGCACAAACAATAGCAAGCGAGCAAGTTTGAAGTTAAATAAAAGACAAGCATAAACAACAACAAAACCACGGACAATGTGGATCCGAGACAAACAATCGCGACCGTCGCGGCAAATCACTACGCAACAGTGGGAAAATCGAAGGGGTCCGGATGGGGGGGGGTAATTTAACGAGGAGGATAGTTCATTGAAGGCGAATAGAACGAATGCTCGGGACCGCCAAGTTTCGGTGCGGCACCAGGTGGATAGTTTTGACCAGGCATCGGGGGATAGCCAGGAGCGTTGGTAGGGTATGGACGAACTTGTTGAGATTGTTGTTGTTGTTGCTGCTGTTGTTGTTGTTGTTGCTGTTGTTGTTGTTGTGTGGGCTGGCCCATTTGCGGCGGCATCTGGCCTCCGTAAGCGGAAGGGTGCATGCGAGGATATGGCAACTGAAAGAGAAAGAACAAGACGCATGTATGTATATATGTATATATGCCTGTATGTATGTATGTATGTTGTTGTTGGCCTCCGTCGGTCGATGTCGACCATGGATGTACATCACAATCGCATGAATGTTCATGTTCTACAGATTTTTGAATGACTAAACAGTCCGATTCGGGAGGAACAATCTCTCCCGCAGCGCTTGCAACGATAGTCAGAACTCGATGGTATTGCATCAGTTGCACGCCGGCGGCGTGATCTCCGTGCAGCAGCCAAGAGCGGTATCTACTCCTCCCCGGCTTGCAGACGACGCTTTATACAATGCCTCCAAAGTGAGCGGTCAAGAGCAAGTTCTTCCCAGCTCGCGGGGTCAATGTCAAGAACTTTCATATCTCTTTTGCAAACATCTTTGCGGTCGACTTCCTAATTGCAACTCTCCATAAAGTAGATGTATGTTCCAAAGGTTGTCATAGCCGGGGGTGGCATTGGGGATAAGCTCCCACTGTTTATGAAATGCTCTCATATGGCACGCGTCTCAAATAGCCTCTGACAACCAAGTCCAGCTTCTGGCCTGCACGAGTGGCTCCCCGAGCCCGGCGGAACTGCTATTACCAACAGGAGAAGGGGTGAAGGCGAGTGAGTGGCGCCTGAAAACCAGTTTGCTTCGGGCAGATGGAGCTCGTTAGCCTGTGGGGCATTTCATATAAGGGAAGGAAAACCCTGAATTTAAACCTCCGCTGCCTTGCGGGATACCCGATCGCGGGAAAGGCATCGGGAGAAAACCCTGAGGAGAAACCTGGAACAGAGTCTGTTAGACCACCTGTTTCTGGCAACTCCCTGCTGCCTTGCAGGTCGCACTTGGTTGTGCAAAGGCTAGAGAACCTGACTCGAACAAACGCCGAGTGGTGCTGGGGACGCCACTTTGTACCCAAATTCCCAAGAATCTTCTTTGAACCCGACTCATCCTCCAGGAGCAGATAGTCGCACAAAATGAAAAACATGAAATGAAAATGATGTATGTATGTAAGTGTGTATATATGTATGAAATCACAAGCCTGGCTCAGGCAAAGTGCCGCACAGTCAAAGACTGCGCACGGGATAAGATACTGTCAGGTTACCCATGCCTAGACAGATGCCCGAATAAAAATAGAAATTGAAGTGAGACTTCCGCATGCAGGTGGCGAATCAATTTAGCACGGTGTCAGCTGCACAATACAGGAGTACTGCACGATTGCACAACTACGCAAGATGATCAAGATGAATGGGGTGGAACATATTCATCACCGCCAGACACGGACCACGAGTACCGATGTACGAGCGCCATAAATTTGAATAAAACGGTGATGGTTGGGTGAACCGTTGAACTCTGGGACAATTCTACTCGCTGTTTGGGACAATGCTGATGACTGAGGTCAAGGACGGTTTACGCACCTTTGCTGCTTTGATTTGTCACGCCTTACTTTGTTACTCGCTTCCTCTATCTAATCGTGGCAAGCAAGCGCCACACACTTCAGAGTCTGAAAATGATGCTTAAAGAACACGTGATTTCAGAGGCGGTACAAGGTCATTCGCTCCCGAGTGACACACCGCAGACTGGCTGCATGCTGATAACAAGAAGCTCTACGCATACATCTACGAGCTGGAGTCTCACTACCATTTCTATTCCCCCGTCATATCTGTCTAGGCCTTGGCAACCTGACAGTATCTTAGCCCACGTGCAGTCTCGGACTGTGCGGCACTTTGCCTGGATCAGGCTTGTGCTCTCATACCATACGAGCGGCACATGGCACACAGCGCCCAATTAGGTGGTTATGTGCTTGAAGTTGTTGAGGCGCGAAGTGAGGTACAGAACACCGCACACGTGCCCAACACAAGCACTGGAAGCGCTGAAAATCCCAACGACTACAATCAGGAACCCATGGGATTTGGAAAACGCGTCAAGCGACAGAGGAGCGGATAGAAAATGACAGCCGCTATCAAACGAGCCCAACACAGCGAGCCGCAAGAAATCCAACGACAAATTAGACAAACATGTCGACGGCATTGTATGGTATCAAAGCACAAGCCCGATCCAGGCAAAGTGCCGCACAGTTAGAGACTGCACATGGGCTAAGATACTGTCAGGTTCAAAGTAGAATACCATTCCGAAACGCTAAAATCTCACCGGAAGCACAGGACCGGTTTCGATTTTTTGGCCTCTCATCAGCTATTCGCCTATGGGGTTAATAACCCTCGCGGCAATACCCGTTGGATCAGTTGGGGCTTAGTTTCAGTCCCTTCATCTACTATAGTACGAGTAGACGAGAACTTCAGTTCACATTACGCCATCCGTCTACACAAATACTAGTTCGAAACGCGAAGAGTCCAGCGGATACTCATAGCTGATGAGAGGCAATAACCTCGAAACCGGTCCTGTGCTTCCGGTGAGATTTTAGCGTTTCGGAATGGTATTCTACTCTGATCTATCCTGGGGTTGTAAGAACCCTCGCGGCAATACGCCGTTGGATCAGTTGGGGCTTAGTTTAGTCCCTTCAGCTACTTATAAAGTAGCGAGTAGACGAGAACTTCAGTTCACATTACGCCATCCGTCTACACAAAATACTAGTTCGAAACGCGAAGAGTCCAGCGGATACGCATAGCTGATGAGAGGCAAAAACCTCGAAACCGGTCCTGTGCTTCCGGTGAGATTTTAGCGTTTCGGAATGGTATTCTACTTTGAACTATCCTGGGGTTGTAATAACCCTCGCGGCAATACGCCGTTGGATCAGTTGGGGCTTAGTTTAGTCCCTTCAGCTACTTATAAAGTAGCGAGTAGACGCGAACTTCAGTTCACATTGCGCCATCCGTCTACACAAATACTAGTTCGAAACGCGAAGAGTCCAGCGGATACGCATAGCTGATGAGAGGCAAAAACCTCGAAACCGGTCCTGTGCTTCCGGTGAGATTTTAGCGTTTCGGAATGGTATCCTACTTTGAACTATCCAGGGGTTGTAATAACCCTCGCGGCAATACGCCGTTGGATCAGTTGGGGCTTAGTTTAGTCCCTTCAGCTACTTACAAAATAGCGAGTAGACGAGAACTTCAGTTCACATACTGTCAGGTTGCACAGGCCTAGACAGATATGAGCTAAGATCATGTGTAGTATCATTGTTGTAGTAACGAGATTTGTAGATAAAAGAAAAGCCTCTGTTCTATTCTTCATGTGTGGAACAAGCGCTTCGACCGATTGGTATGTGATTGGTTGACCTCGGGTGCGTATCCTTGGAAAACCCATCTAGCGTGACGATTAACCTGATGTAATGATCCCCTCCCTCAACAATTTGACGTCCGGTTCAGTAAGACTGAATCAAATTTAGAGCAGACAAAGACAACTGTGCTTGTGATAGCACAGCGCTGCTACAGTCAAAAGGTCACTGGAGGTTAACGCCAAACCGCTCATCATGACGTGTTTTCGCACCAATGTTCGTTACGGGTTCAAACTTAGAGGGGAGGTTGTCAGTTGCATTGTTTTCTTTTTGAAAACGGTAGCAAAGGTTGGTGGTATCTGATATTATGCATGTAGTAGTGACCCAAAGAACGTCTGCAGTTTGGGAGGGAGAGTAACTAGTGGGTACACTTGACAACAAACAACAGGCAAGTTTATACTCCATGCTAGAAAACCGTTCACCGAGCTTGTGTTCTTGTTGTTGGACGTTTCGCTAGATGATATCATGAGCAAAATTTCTCTCAAAGTGACTCGAAATTGTTATTCGTCTGTTCTGTTCGCCGGTGGTGAGCCGACTTCGTAACTCGCGCTCTTTGGCATCGGTTTTTCATTGGTTTTATAGATCGCAGCCAATCGGAGGTGCTGGTTAATGAAAGTCGTTGTTGAGTGCCACGCCTCAAAGAATTATCGCGCAGATCGGTTGTTTCCTTCGGCCGTTCTCTTTTCTTCCTCATGTCTGTCTAGGCCTGGGCAACCTGACACTATCTTAGCCCACGTGCAGTCTCTAACTATGCGGCACTTTGCTGGATCAGACTTGTACTTTCATACCCATACTTCGGCTAAAATCTTCGCGTTGTCTAAAACGAAATGACGTCGAAATTGATCGGCACGTATAGATATCAAAGAGTGCTGGGTTTGAGTTTGTTGATACCCTGAACGGGCGTTCAAGCTTGGCCACACGGAAGACCAGATAAAGAACTAGACATTGCCAAGATTGTCACAAAAAGGAAAGCGCTCCGCTCCGTCTCAATATCAGCAGTGTCCAGCGGGAACGAATAAAGTGCATGAACGAAAACGCAACGAATTGATAACAAACAAACTGTAAATAAAACACCGATACAAAAGCCCAACTGACTTGATCTTGAGCAGATGGTTGATTTCCGGATGGCGAGAAAAGCATACTTGCTGGCACAGGCGGTGTAGGAGCCGAAGTCGCTTGTCGACCTGTCGCCGAAGGCATAGAGCGACCGTATGGACCGATAGTGGGCGGGCCGCTAGCAGGCATGTTTGGCTGAACGAGGGAAAAAACACCGATAGTCATGATCAGAAACGCAAATCCAAGTCAACGTGACTGCGCAAGATTGCATGTATGAAAGCACAAGCCTGATGCAGGCAAGGTGCCGTACAGTCAGAGACTGCACGTGGGCTAAGATACTGTCAGGTTGTCCAGGCCTATTATATTATTATTATCACACAAGTCTTTACAGACGATGTGCCAACAAGTATACCATGAAGAGGGTACATGATGAAAGAAAAATGTAGGTTCCATGGTTCTTGTTGAAGGCGACATACTACCCGGTTGCCCAGGCCTAGACAGATATGAGATAGAAATAGAAATGGCAGTGAGACACCAGCGTGTTTCCGCATGCAGCTAATTTGGGTTGTTGTCAAATCAATTTAGCACGAAAGTGTTGCACGATTGCACATCCACGCGGTGATTTGACAACGTGTTCAGTCATGCGGACGACGGCAAATCGATTAAGCGCGGCATTACTGCGCAGCACAGAAGTAACACACACAAGCGCACATCCGTTCTCAGATGCCCCGTATTATGTGTGTTGTTCGGGTAGAAACAAAACAATGTCGGCGTGTCACAACAAGGTTGCTCACGGGTACGTTAGATTCGATCGAAAACACCTAAAAATGACCAATTCCATGACGTGGATTTGCTTAGTTCGGTTATATTCGTTTATTTTGACTATGCAAATTGCGTCTGGCACTAGATCTGAGATTTGTGACGATGGTACGCAGAATGATACAACGTGCGTTGATTGCGCTAACAACAGTAGCAGCAAAACTGGGTTTCACCTCTTGTCTCATTGCAGAAACAAAAGGCGTTCGGGCATGACTTCTGTAGTCTCTGACTGTACGGCGCTTTGCCTGGATCAGGCTTGTGCTCTCATACCATACATACACATGACTTCTGTACTGCATGCAAGAACACACAGGAGTCTCACAACCATCAACTCTTTCTACTACATGGTATGGCATGAAAGCACAAGCCTGATCCAGGCAAAGTGCTGCGCAGTTAGAGACTGCACGAGGGCCAATATACTGTCAGATTGCCCAGGCTTAGACAGATATGAGGAAGAAAAAAGAACAGGAAATGGTAGTGAGACTCCAGCATGTTGCAGCATGCAGCTCACTACCTCTGACCAATCAATATAGCACGATTTTAGCCACACAGCAAAGAAATGCTGCTACATCTATCGAAGCCTGAGCAACCGGATAAGGTCTCAGCCAGCAAGATTCAGTGTGTACGGTATGCATGTACTACATCTTGCCACTGAAACTGAAGATAATCAATGCCGAGATACCTCCACGTGGTGCCAGCCGGGTGTGGGCTCGGTTCTCCGAGCTCAGCGAAAGGTTCGGCGGTGGTGTCTGAGGGTGTGGTGGGTTTTCGCCTGGCAAGCGTTCTCCCTATAAAAAGCCACAAAAATCCAATGATGACATCACGACGCGGCGGATGTGACTCGCCGCTCCAAAAGTCACTGCCCCTTGTCCTTTCAAGGACATTGTATGGTGCACAGGCAAAAACTGAAGTCACCAACCTATCAACGGGGTTATCGGGCTCCGAACTGGAAATTCCCAGAAAAGGGCGTATGAACCGCTTCGTCGGTCACCGGCCACCGATAGGTGCGAACCTCTCTCGCTCCACTGCCTTGTGGGTAAAGGCTCGGGGTGGGACCCCCTAAACGAAATCTCCCCTACTTCGGTGTAGGCAACCGGGTAGTATCATGCCGACGTTCAACGATGCCGATGACAACGCTTTGTACCCCCTTCTCGCTTTGTACATCTCATTGTTTATGTTGCACGGCACTATATCTGTATCGGATTGTGCAAATATAATATAATGACGCAACGGGTCCAAATGGTTCTCTTTAGCCTAGCAATCAATAAAGCGACGGTACTCGTCGGAAAACTAACGTGGGATTACAGCCGTTAAAATCCGGCGGAGTTGCACATTTGCGAAATGTTCGTAACTCATACCGAGGTGTTAAATTCATGAATTCATTCATGAAAGCACAAGCTTGATCCTGACAAAGTGTCGCACAATCAGAGACTGCACGTGGGCTAAGATACTGTCAGGTGTCAAATGGGTACCAAGAGTAGTCGGTTGGAAACTGTCAGCTTGAAGCAGTACATCATTTCACATATATCTTGGTTTAACTATTGTGGATAAGCTCTCGCTAGACACGGAGATTGATAGGAGGATTGGCAGAGCATTTGCCATATTATTCTGTTTGAACTCTCATCTTTGGGGAAACCGCAAGTTGACTGTTAAGATAAAGATGACGGGATGGGTGCCTCAGTTGTATGAAAGACATACATTTGCTTCTACCGTAACCTGAAAGAGCTAATACGTGGTGACATAGATTAGTGCCAAAGGTTGTCATAGCCGGAGGTGCAGTGGGGATAAACTCATACTGGGATTACTCGCTCGCACATAGAAAGAAACATGCATTTCATTAAGTTTTCCGAACGATTAGAGCGATAACAACGAGAAAGCTTCCTCACTGCCATATGAATGATGATGAAAGCACAAGCCTGATCCAGGCAAAGTACCGCACAGCTCCAAAGGTTGCCATAGCCGGGGTGGCAGTGGGGATAAGCTCCCACTGTCTATAAAATGCTCCCATATGGCATGCGTCTCAAATAGCCTCTGACAACGAAGTCCAGCTTCTGGCCAGCACGAGTGGCTCCCCGAGCCCGGCGGAACTGCTTCTACCAACAGGAGAAGGGGCGAGGGCGAATGACTGGCGCCTGAAAACCAGTTTGCTTCGAAAAGATGGAGCTCGTTAGCCTGGGAGGGCATTTCATCTAGGGGAAGGAAAACCCTGATTTTCAACCTCCACTGTCTTGCGGGATACCCGATCGCGGGAAAGGCATCGGGAGAAAACCCTGAGGAAAAATCTGGAGCAGAGTCTCGAAGACGGTTAGTTGGTGCACACCACCTCTTTCTGGCCACTCCCAGCTTCCTTGCAGGTCGGTTGTGCAAAGGCTAGAGAAGCTGACTCGAACAAACGCCGAGTGGTGATGGGGACGCCGCTTTGTACCCAAATCCCCAAGACCCTTCATCGAAGCCGACTCATCCTCCAGGAGAAGATAGTCGCACAAAAGTAAAGTAAGTACAGAGATAAAGCGACATCAGAGAGCAGAGTTGCAACGAATTCGCCAAAAAGAACGTTTGCAAAGAATGGGTTAGTGCAGTGTCTCGGCACAGTGGCTTCGTTATGCTATGCGGGTGTCACTACGAACAGGAATCGGTTTCAAATTGCACTCGTCCGATCAATCATAAGATAGACAAGCAAGATTAAGAACAATTCAGGCACCCCCTTCGGGTACAGAAACTTCGTTAGGCTATGGGGGTGTCAGCACGAACAGGAATCGGGTTCAAATTGCACTCGCCCGACCAATCATAAGATAGACAAGCAAGATTAAGATCAATTGAGGCACCCCCTTCTTAGCCAGCTATGGGGGATTGGTCAGGTATTGGCAATTTAAACTTGATCCCAGTGTACAGCGACACTCATGGTGTGACAAAGTTTCTGTGTCCGAAGCGAAACGTTGCCACAACAAATTGTTCTACCCGACTGATTACCAACCTGTTTATCATGATCGGTTATAAACATGTTCCAATAATAATGTGATAGAGATAGATTAACAAGAAAACAAAGATTACCTGTTGTTGTGATTGCGCACCAGGCATGGGCGGCATCAATGCCTGAGTTGACGAAGGCGCCATCAACGGCACGTTTGACGCATCCCCTGAAGTTGCCATCATTCCCTGAGACGGGGGAGCAGACGGTTGCTGAGGTTGAAACGGTTTGGACGCATCACGCGGATACGTCGGGTACTGGGACGAAGGATCACGTGGTGCCGTGTAGAATGGAGGCATCGAGCCGCCCTGCTGATTAGCCGAAGTATGCGCTTGTTGATGTTGTTGTGTTGGTTGATACGACGGCGGTAGTGCGCCACCAACCGGCGGTACCGAACCGGGTCGTTGTTGATCACGGAAACCATATTCCGGCTGCGTATGACCCATCGAACAGACGGGAGGTGCTGACGGAAGTGATGACTCGGTTTTGCTTGGTTGCGCGGTGCTTTTTTCGACCGAGGTTGGAAAGAGAGCACCAGAAGATGGATACACTGAGCCAGCTGGGTAGACGGATGCCTGGAGAGAGTGGAGTGAAACAGGCAAAGATGAGTTGAAGGCTGCAGTGTCGAAACAAAATTGACAGAAGGAAGACATTAGGCTAAAGGTTATTTTGAGATCAATGTTGTTGGCCTCCTTCTGTCGATGTCGACCATGGATGTACATCACCATCGCGTGAATGTTCAAGTTTTGAGGCTTTTGGAATGACTAAACAGTCCGATTCGGGAGAAACAAGCTCTCCCGCAGCGCTGGCAGCGAAAGTCAGAACTCGGTTGTATTGCGTCAGTTGCACGCCGGCGGCGTGATCTGCGTTCAGCAGCCAAGAGCTGTATCTGCTCCTCACCAGCTTGCAGACGACGCTTTACACAATGCCTCCAATGTGAGCGGTCAAGAGCAAGTTTTTCCCAACTCGCCGGGTCAATACCAAGAGCTTTCATATCTCTTTTGCAAACGTCTTTGTACCGCAAGTGCGGTCAATACCTGTGGGTTTTTTTACACAAACGCCTGGGCTTAACTCTAGTTCGATGTTGTTTGACTGACTGTGCGTAATGCGGCGATCATTTTTCTGACTCGATCGAACTTGGGCCTGGATACAGTTGACGGTCTAGAGGTAAACACATTTGTCCTAGATGGGCGCGGTGGGATTTAAAACCAAAAGCTTTTTGCTTGGAAGGAGTACACATGCAATCAATCTTTCAAGGAGCAACGAAAGACTGCTATGGCAGCAAGCTATCTGATCTTCAGAGACAGTATTACAACGATAGCAAGTACCAACGGTATGAAAGCACAAGCCTGATCCCAGCAGTCAGAGACTGCACATGGGCTAAGATACTGTCAGGTTACCTAGGCCTAGACAGATGAGCACGGATGTGCAATCATGCAGCATTTCTGTGCTGTGCGGCTAACATCGTGGTAAATTGATTGGCCAACGGTAGTGAGCTGCATGCTGAAACACGCTGGAGTCTCACTAACATTTCTATTTCTATCCCCCCGCATACCTATCTATCAAGTACTAAAATACTCAGCTGTCAAAGAACCTTGGAAAAATGAAATACTATAAAGTGGAGAAGGATGGGACTTTGACGAAATCTATGTAATAGTAAGCACAATCAAACAAACAGGGATGAGGTGCAGGCATTCAATCAAGTATCTTGAACGAGTAGAGCGACATGCGAACGACAGCTCACTTGCGGCTTTCAATGCATACATCATAACAAGCTTTCTACTCACTCCAATAGACAACATACAAGATTAAGACTTATCCAGACAAAGTGCCGCACAGTCAGACTGTCAGGTTGCCCAGGCCTAGACAGATATGAGGAACAACAATGCTTTGACAAGTCGAATGGCACAGTTCCAAGATCTGACGAGGAATAAAAACAATGTGATCGACAGTGTCTCTGTCAGGACGGAATCGGATCTGCGATTCCCTATGCGAGGCTCCGGGTGGGGTCACCAAAGCTAACCCCCTACTTCGGCCTTGGCAACCGGGTAGTATGTCGCCTTCAACAAGAACCATGGAACCTAATTCAACGTCATCATGTACCCTCTTCATGGTATACTTGTTGGCAGTGCACGGATGTGCAATCG